>OY755039.1:38530193-38579693 GCA_963576565.1 Aspidapion aeneum
AAAAAATAAACCCAAAGAAGACACCTCGACCTCAACAGAATCTCAACCACCTTGGGAAAGACGACTCATTAAACGAATCGAGGAACTTAGAAAACATATAGGACAAATAGAACAAGCTAGCAGAAACACAGCAAGCGAAAAACTTAAACGAAAAACAAAAAAACTGATAAACAAATACAAAAATGAAAGTAACAACACCAACCAAGAAATACTCGATCTACTCAAGCAACAATTAGCGGCCAGAGCTAAAAGACTCCGAAGATTCAAAGAAAGTCGCCAGCGAAGACAGGACAACAACCAATTCGAGGATAACGAGGGAAGGTTCTACAGACAACTTAAATCCACAACAAATAACAAAGAAGACGAACAACCAGGGAAAGAAGACACACAAAGCTATTGGAAGAACATATGGGCCGTCCCAAAACAACACAAAAAGAAAGCAAAATGGATAACGAAAGAAAAAGAAAGGATGACAAACAAGAGGAGAATGATTAACCACACAGTAGTACTGGAAGAACTCGAGAAGGTGATCAAAAAGAGCAAAAACTGGAAAGCTCCAGGCATTGATAAAATACAAAACTTCTGGATCAAAAAATTCAAAAGCACACACAAAAAAATCGCCGACATCTTCACAGACATACTGGAAAACCGGACTGAACTACCAACATTTATGACACAAGGAATTACTTATCTTCTCCCAAAAACGTCACCTACGAGCAAGAACCCTAGTAAATATCGCCCTATTACATGTCTCCCAACACTCTATAAGTTACTGACAGGAGTTATAGCTGAAAAAATATATAAGCACCTAACCGAGAACGAACTCTTGGCAACAGAGCAAAAGGGATGCACAAAGTCAGCAAAAGGATGCAAAGACCAACTGGTAATCGATGCCATAATAACAGGAAACGCAAAGAAAGAGAAAAAAGATCTTTACACTGCATATATAGATTACCAGAAAGCCTTTGACAGCGTACCACACACTTGGCTGCTGGAGGTACTGGAACTATATAAGATTGACCCGCAAATAATAAAGCTCCTAGAAAAGGCAATGAACACATGGAAAACCACATTAACAATCACAGCTAAAAATAAGCAACAAGTAATCGGAGATATACCTATACAGTGCGGAATTTTCCAGGGAGACGCTCTAAGCCCGCTATGGTTCTGCCTGGCTCTCAATCCGCTCTCCTCCACACTAAAAGAACAAAATAAAGGTGTAAAGTTAGAAAACAACAAAATACTTACCCACCTCCTATACATGGACGATCTCAAAACATATGCGTCATCCAACGAAGACCTGGAAAAAAACATCCAAATAATAAAAAAGTTCAGTGAAGACATTAACATGACATTTGGCCTAGACAAATGTCGCATCAATGTCATGGAAAAAGGGAAATGGAGGAAACATCAAGGAGTAGAAATGGGAGAGGATGCTGGAGTGATAGAAGGAATGGAAGAGGACGAGCTGTACAAATATTTGGGATACCAGCAAGCACGTGGGATAGATCAGAAACAAACCAAAGAACACCTTAGATGCAATCTCAAACAAAGGCTCAAAATGATAATGAGGACGAAGCTACGTGGAAGGAATATGGTGAAGGCAATCAACACCTATGCAATCCCAATCCTAACATATAGCCTCGGCATCATATCGTGGACACAAACAGAGCTAACCGAACTTAACCGCACAATACGAACTGTAGCCACTAAACACAGGTTCCACCACCCAAGAAGCTCTATGGAAAGATTTCACCTTCCCAGAGAGCAAGGAGGATGGGGAGTGTTAAACATTGAAGAACTACATAAGAAACAAATAAAAAACCTAAGAACCTACTTTCACAAAAAAGCGGAAGAGACCGGACTGTACAAAGCAATAGTAAACAAAGACAATAAAATCACGCCCCTGAACCTACAAAGCAGACAATTACCTGAAGAAGAATCCATAAATCACATGGAAAAATGGCTTAGCAAAGAATTACATGGACGATATCCTGCATTACTCAAGCAGGCCCACATCAATGAAAAAGCATCACTGGACTGGCTTAAGAAGGGACAGCTGTTCCCAGAAACAGAAGGGTTTGTCATGGCTATCCAAGATCAAGTAATTCCCACACGCAATTACCAAAAACACATAATGAAACAACGCATAGAAACAGATAAATGTAGAATGTGTGGAGAACAAACAGAATCGATAGATCACATAGTGAGCGGTTGCACAGTACTAGCCCCCAACGAATACACAAAAAGGCACGACAACGTAGGAAAAGTCATATACCAGGAATTTCTAAAAAAAATAAAACCTGACGCACCTCACACCCCGTACTATAAGCTAAAACCCGACTCTGTGAATGAAAATGAGAACTACAAGCTATATTGGAACAGAGAAATAATCACGGACGTACATATACCACATAACAAACCAGATATGGTGCTTGTGAACAAACAAACAAAACAAGCGTACATCATAGACATGGCAATCCCGCTGCCCACAAACACTCAACGAAAATACCAAGAAAAAATAAACAAATACTTGCCATTAGCAAATGAGATCAAAGACATGTGGAACCAAGATCGAGTCACCATTGTGCCAATAATCTTCGGAGCTACTGGGGAAGTACCGTCAGCAACACTCGATGGCCTCAAAACCCTGGAAATAAAAGAAAATCTAGTTAGTCAAATGCAAAAAATCACTCTGATAGAAACTACTGGAATCGTACGTAAAGTTCTGAACTTACCTTGAAAATACTTACCTATACCGTAGACCCCACTTCGAATCCTTGTACGCAAGTACCGGAGAGAAGCTCTAACCAGGAAGACCTGTGGAACCTGAAAATAATAATAATAATAATAATAATAATAATAATAATAATAATAATAATAATAATAATAATAATAATAATAATAATAATAATAATAATAATAATAATAATAATAATAATAATAATAATAATAATAATAATAATAATAATAATAATAATAATAATAATAATAATAATAATAATAATAATAATAATAATAATAATAATAATAATAATAATAATAATAATAATAATAATAATAATAATAATAATAATAATAATAATAATAATAATAATAATAATAATAATAATAATAATAATAATAATAATAATAATAATAATAATAATAATAATAATAATAATAATAATAATAATAATAATAATAATAATAATAATAATAATAATAATAATAATAATAATAATAATAATAATAATAATAATAATAATAATAATAATAATAATAATAATAATAATAATAATAATAATAATAATAATAGACGCGGATGTAAATGTGATAGACGAAGGCCAAGCACAAGTAATAGAAAAGTTCGATGAGATATACATGAAATACAACGGAACCCTACCAGAAATGAGGCCAAGAATACCTAAGCTAAAGACAAATAAAAACACAAAGCAAACAATAACCCTCATAAATAACACAATAGCAGAAAAAATCAACGATGCACACAATATCCTTGACCTCCACACAATTATTTACGTTGGCGCAATGACCACGATTGAAATAAACCAACAAATAAAAAATAAACCCAAAGAAGACACCTCGACCTCAACAGAATCTCAACCACCTTGGGAAAGACGACTCATTAAACGAATCGAGGAACTTAGAAAACATATAGGACAAATAGAACAAGCTAGCAGAAACACAGCAAGCGAAAAACTTAAACGAAAAACAAAAAAACTGATAAACAAATACAAAAATGAAAGTAACAACACCAACCAAGAAATACTCGATCTACTCAAGCAACAATTAGCGGCCAGAGCTAAAAGACTCCGAAGATTCAAAGAAAGTCGCCAGCGAAGACAGGACAACAACCAATTCGAGGATAACGAGGGAAGGTTCTACAGACAACTTAAATCCACAACAAATAACAAAGAAGACGAACAACCAGGGAAAGAAGACACAAAAAGCTATTGGAAGAACATATGGGCCGTCCCAAAACAACACAAAAAGAAAGCAAAATGGATAACGAAAGAAAAAGAAAGGATGACAAACAAGAGGAGAATGATTAACCACACAGTAGTACTGGAAGAACTCGAGAAGGTGATCAAAAAGAGCAAAAACTGGAAAGCTCCAGGCATTGATAAAATACAAAACTTCTGGATCAAAAAATTCAAAAGCACACACAAAAAAATCGCCGACATCTTCACAGACATACTGGAAAACCGGACTGAACTACCAACATTTATGACACAAGGAATTACTTATCTTCTCCCAAAAACGTCACCTACGAGCAAGAACCCTAGTAAATATCGCCCTATTACATGTCTCCCAACACTCTATAAGTTACTGACAGGAGTTATAGCTGAAAAAATATATAAGCACCTAACCGAGAACGAACTCTTGGCAACAGAGCAAAAGGGATGCACAAAGTCAGCAAAAGGATGCAAAGACCAACTGGTAATCGATGCCATAATAACAGGAAACGCAAAGAAAGAGAAAAAAGATCTTTACACTGCATATATAGATTACCAGAAAGCCTTTGACAGCGTACCACACACTTGGCTGCTGGAGGTACTGGAACTATATAAGATTGACCCGCAAATAATAAAGCTCCTAGAAAAGGCAATGAACACATGGAAAACCACATTAACAATCACAGCTAAAAATAAGCAACAAGTAATCGGAGATATACCTATACAGTGCGGAATTTTCCAGGGAGACGCTCTAAGCCCGCTATGGTTCTGCCTGGCTCTCAATCCGCTCTCCTCCACACTAAAAGAACAAAATAAAGGTGTAAAGTTAGAAAACAACAAAATACTTACCCACCTCCTATACATGGACGATCTCAAAACATATGCGTCATCCAACGAAGACCTGGAAAAAAACATCCAAATAATAAAAAAGTTCAGTGAAGACATTAACATGACATTTGGCCTAGACAAATGTCGCATCAATGTCATGGAAAAAGGGAAATGGAGGAAACATCAAGGAGTAGAAATGGGAGAGGATGCTGGAGTGATAGAAGGAATGGAAGAGGACGAGCTGTACAAATATTTGGGATACCAGCAAGCACGTGGGATAGATCAGAAACAAACCAAAGAACACCTTAGATGCAATCTCAAACAAAGGCTCAAAATGATAATGAGGACGAAGCTACGTGGAAGGAATATGGTGAAGGCAATCAACACCTATGCAATCCCAATCCTAACATATAGCCTCGGCATCATATCGTGGACACAAACAGAGCTAACCGAACTTAACCGCACAATACGAACTGTAGCCACTAAACACAGGTTCCACCACCCAAGAAGCTCTATGGAAAGATTTCACCTTCCCAGAGAGCAAGGAGGATGGGGAGTGTTAAACATTGAAGAACTACATAAGAAACAAATAAAACAAATAAAAAACCTAAGAACCTACTTTCACAAAAAAGCGGAAGAGACCGGACTGTACAAAGCAATAGTAAACAAAGACAATAAAATCACGCCCCTGAACCTACAAAGCAGACAATTACCTGAAGAAGAATCCATAAATCACATGGAAAAATGGCTTAGCAAAGAATTACATGGACGATATCCTGCATTACTCAAGCAGGCCCACATCAATGAAAAAGCATCACTGGACTGGCTTAAGAAGGGACAGCTGTTCCCAGAAACAGAAGGGTTTGTCATGGCTATCCAAGATCAAGTAATTCCCACACGCAATTACCAAAAACACATAATGAAACAACGCATAGAAACAGATAAATGTAGAATGTGTGGAGAACAAACAGAATCGATAGATCACATAGTGAGCGGTTGCACAGTACTAGCCCCCAACGAATACACAAAAAGGCACGACAACGTAGGAAAAGTCATATACCAGGAATTTCTAAAAAAAATAAAACCTGACGCACCTCACACCCCGTACTATAAGCTAAAACCCGACTCTGTGAATGAAAATGAGAACTACAAGCTATATTGGAACAGAGAAATAATCACGGACGTACATATACCACATAACAAACCAGATATGGTGCTTGTGAACAAACAAACAAAACAAGCGTACATCATAGACATGGCAATCCCGCTGCCCACAAACACTCAACGAAAATACCAAGAAAAAATAAACAAATACTTGCCATTAGCAAATGAGATCAAAGACATGTGGAACCAAGATCGAGTCACCATTGTGCCAATAATCTTCGGAGCTACTGGGGAAGTACCGTCAGCAACACTCGATGGCCTCAAAACCCTGGAAATAAAAGAAAATCTAGTTAGTCAAATGCAAAAAATCACTCTGATAGAAACTACTGGAATCGTACGTAAAGTTCTGAACTTACCTTGAAAATACTTACCTATACCGTAGACCCCACTTCGAATCCTTGTACGCAAGTACCGGAGAGAAGCTCTAACCAGGAAGACCTGTGGAACCTGAAAATAATAATAATAATAATAATAATAATAATAATAATAATAATAATAATAATAATAATAATAATAATAATAATAATAATAATAATAATAATAATAATAATAATAATAATAATAATAATAATAATAATAATAATAATAATAATAATAATAATAATAATAATAATAATAATAATAATAATAATAATAATAATAATAATAATAATAATAATAATAATAATAATAATAATAATAATAATAATAATAATAATAATAATAATAATAATAATAATAATAATAATAATAATAATAATAATAATAATAATAATAATAATAATAATAATAATAATAATAATAATAATAATAATAATAATAATAATAATAATAATAATAATAATAATAATAATAATAATAATAATAATAATAATAATAATAATAATAATAATAATAATAATAATAATAATATGGCTTAGCAAAGAATTACATGGACGATATCCTGCATTACTCAAGCAGGCCCACATCAATGAAAAAGCATCACTGGACTGGCTTAAGAAGGGACAGCTGTTCCCAGAAACAGAAGGGTTTGTCATGGCTATCCAAGATCAAGTAATTCCCACACGCAATTACCAAAAACACATAATGAAACAACGCATAGAAACAGATAAATGTAGAATGTGTGGAGAACAAACAGAATCGATAGATCACATAGTGAGCGGTTGCACAGTACTAGCCCCCAACGAATACACAAAAAGGCACGACAACGTAGGAAAAGTCATATACCAGGAATTTCTAAAAAAAATAAAACCTGACGCACCTCACACCCCGTACTATAAGCTAAAACCCGACTCTGTGAATGAAAATGAGAACTACAAGCTATATTGGAACAGAGAAATAATCACGGACGTACATATACCACATAACAAACCAGATATGGTGCTTGTGAACAAACAAACAAAACAAGCGTACATCATAGACATGGCAATCCCGCTGCCCACAAACACTCAACGAAAATACCAAGAAAAAATAAACAAATACTTGCCATTAGCAAATGAGATCAAAGACATGTGGAACCAAGATCGAGTCACCATTGTGCCAATAATCTTCGGAGCTACTGGGGAAGTACCGTCAGCAACACTCGATGGCCTCAAAACCCTGGAAATAAAAGAAAATCTAGTTAGTCAAATGCAAAAAATCACTCTGATAGAAACTACTGGAATCGTACGTAAAGTTCTGAACTTACCTTGAAAATACTTACCTATACCGTAGACCCCACTTCGAATCCTTGTACGCAAGTACCGGAGAGAAGCTCTAACCAGGAAGACCTGTGGAACCTGAAAATAATAATAATAATAATAATAATAATAATAATAATAATAATAATAATAATAATAATAATAATAATAATAATAATAATAATAATAATAATAATAATAATAATAATAATAATAATAATAATAATAATAATAATAATAATAATAATAATAATAATAATAATAATAATAATAATAATAATAATAATAATAATAATAATAATAATAATAATAATAATAATAATAATAATAATAATAATAATAATAATAATAATAATAATAATAATAATAATAATAATAATAATAATAATAATAATAATAATAATAATAATAATAATAATAATAATAATAATAATAATAATAATAATAATAATAATAATAATAATAATAATAATAATAATAATAATAATAATAATAATAATAATAATAATAATAATAATAATAATAATAATAATAATAATAATAATAATAATAATAATAATAATAATAATAATAATAATAATAATAATAATAATAATAATAATAATAATAATAATAATAATAATAATAATAATAATAATAATAATAATAATAATAATAATAATAATAATAATAATAATAATAATAATAATAATAATAATAATAAGGGGCCCAGCCGGATGGATTGCCCGATGACGACCGCGATGACCAAGGACGCTTTGAGTGGACCAATGATCTGAGAGATGACTTGCTGGAATGCTATGAGAGCAGTAGCCCAGGTCGAAGGGGATATATGGCTCGTATGCGTGAGCAGTGGAATGTTATGCATCCTGAGCATAATACATTTACTGCTCAGAGCCTGCGAGACTATGTATCCTACCTTCGGCGAAGGGGATATGTAAGAAGACCTCAACAGCCGGCAGTACCTGGGGTACAGGAATTGCAGGTACATGTGGCTGAAGAGGTACTTCCCATTGCACCAGAAGAGAGTCTTCAAGACCGCAGGGCGCTACACAAGATAAAGCGCCCGAAGCCACAAGACCTAGCTAGAGCGGACGCAGAGCTATTGAATACTCTAACAGAAGAAGCTGACATCTGGCGCATTAATTGCCTCGTCTACGAGGCAGCTTGCTCCGTGTCGCCCAGGGTGCCCAATAGGGACCCCTGCGGCGACAGGGCGCAACGCCGAGTGAAGAAGATGGAAGCAAAAATCCTCTCAGCAAGGCAGCACGCATCCCGTATACAGTGTGTGGTGGAATACAAATTGGCAGGCAGGCCTTTTACGCCAAAAGTGCGCCGCATAGCGGCCAACCTGCGACGCACCCACCACACACTGAACGAAGCACTGTTGCAGACCATCAAGCAGCAGTGCTGCGAAAGGATACGGATGTTAGTGACTGCCAAACAAAATCTAATTCGGCGGGCGAGGGGTATTTCGGAAAATAAATTATTTTTCGAAAACCCCAGTCGCCTATTTCAGACGCCGCCGAGGATTATTAACGATCCTCCGACCGCTGAGAGGGTGGAAAACTTCTGGAGGGGTATTTACGAGGTAACTCGGCCGCTCAACGTAAACACACCAGCCCTGGCACAGTTTGAAACCTTCGTGAGGGGGTTTCCACCACCTGAGCAACTGTGCCCACCAATAACCGTGGAGGAAGTTCGAAGTGCTCTTACGGGTGCTAAGAACTTTGCTGCCCCTGGGCCTGATGGAATTAACACCTACTGGTGGAAAAAATTTCCATCAACCCATGAGGCCCTTGCCCGAATTTTTAACTCCTGGGTTAATGAGGGGCAGCCAATCCCTCCCTGGTTTATTGAGGGGCGAACCGTCCTTCTCCCCAAGAACGGAGACTTGTCCGACCCAAAGAACTATCGCCCGATAACATGTTTAAACGCCTGTTACAAGATTTTTACGCGACTCTTGTACCAGCGGATACTCCAAGCCATGGGTCCCGTGTTTAGTGGAGTATACGAGCAGCGAGGGTCAAAGAAAGGCGTAGCCGGCTGCAAGGAGAACCTTCTAATAGACCGATGTGTCACACAGGACTCCTTCCAGTACAAGCGAAACCTTTTGATGACCTGGATTGATTACCGTAAGGCCTTTGACACAACTTCTCATGAACTTATTATTCACCTTTTGAGAGGCCTTGCGGTGCCAGATCCCATAGCGAGATGCATTTCAGGAATGATGCCATTTTGGAAGACCCGATTTACCATATGTACGGGTAACGCAAAGGTGTCGACTGAATTGGTGTCATTCCGACGGGGAGTGTTTCAGGGTGATTCCCTCAGCCCACTCCTCTTTTGCGTCTCGCTACTTCCGTTATCCGTTGCTTTGCGGAACACAAAGGGATACATGTGCGGTGCTCCTGGCCGTAGAACCCATAAGGTTACTCACCTCTTTTATATGGATGACCTTAAGTTCTACGCGTCGACGAAGAGAGACCTCGACCAAGCTCTTCGGGTAGTACAGGAGTATACTCATGCGATCGGGATGGAGTTTGGGTTGGATAAGTGTGCGACGGTTCAACTTAAGAAAGGACGCCATGCGGATCACGCCGAGGACGCGCAACTTGTAGATGGGAGCATCCTACGACATCTGGATGCCGGAGAGACCTATACCTATCTGGGTGTTCCCCAGGGACACATCCATGATAGTGTAGCAATAAAAGGGTCTCTTCGCGACAAGTATCAGCAACGACTAAGACAAATCTGGAATTCAGAGTTGTCTGGAAAGAACAAAGTCGCTGCTACAAATATGCTTGCCGTCCCTATAATCACTTACTCCTTTGGAGTCATTAAGTGGAACGTGAACGAGTTGCGTGAAGTTGACGTGAAAACCCGCAAGATGATGACTCGATACCGAAGCCATCATCCTAAGGCGTCTGTCCAACGGCTTTACTTCCCACGTTATCAGGGAGGCCGTGGACTCTTAAGTTTGGAGTGTTTACACAGACGAATAGTCCTAAGTACCGCGTGCGAAGTAATCAGAGACGAGGATCCCCTGCTATGCATGGTGCGTAACCATGAAACATTTGGGGTGGGGGCATTTCTTTTTAAAGCAGCACAAAGAGCAGCAGATGAGCTCCAAATAGTTTTCGACATAAGTCGGCGGCAGGAAAACTCCATTACACAGTTGACCTGCCAAAGACTTAAAACCACCTTAAAGAATGCAGAGGTAGACTATTTATTACGTCTACATATGGATAAGCCATTGCACAGTGTTTTCTATAAAACCATTGAAAACACTGGCTTATCCAAAAAGCTAAGCTTTGCATTCTTAAGGTCAGGTGCATTAAAGTCGGAAACTGAGGGGTTTATCATTGCTTGCCAAGACGGAGTCATCAACACCTTGGAACACCGAAGTCGCGTGATGGGTATACAGGTTCCTGATACAAGTTGTAGGGCCTGCCATAGGGCGCCGGAGACCTTATATCATTTGCTGTCCGCTTGCGGGCGCTATGCGGTCTCGGCGTATATCCATCGACACAACGCAGCGTTACGGGTGCTGTATTACCATCTAAGGCACTCGTACGGTGTTGATGATGCTCCAGTGCTGCCATATGTCCCCTCTGATATTCCGTCCGTCGTGGAGAATGACAGAACCAGAATATACTGGAATTTCGCATTCCCCACACTCCGGCTTGTAAACGCTAACAAGCCGGATATAGTACTCCTTGACAAAAATGACAAAACTATGTATGTCATTGAGTTCTCGGCTCCTGCCGAGACGAACATCATTGCCAAGGAAGAAGAGAAACGGACGAAATATCAGGATCTTCTCTTTGACCTTCGCCGAGTGTACCGGGGCTATACAGTCAAGCTAGTGGTTTTGGTAATTGGAGCTCTCGGAGGCGCACGGCAGACACTGCTCTCAAGACCTTGCCGGCCTGCCGTGACAGGGCAGAGCAACTTGCAGGCAACATGCAGAAAGCAGTCATCCTCGGATCATTGCGTCTACTCAGGGCACACGATGCGGAACACCGTTTCTACTAACCCCGCGGTTGGTGGGGAGCAGAAACGGTAACGGACCATCTGCCCTACTTGCACCCGTGTGAGTCGGAGCCGCGAGACCGCAAGTAAGGCCACCACAAAAAAAAAAAAAAAAAAAAAAAAAAAAAAAAAAAATAATAATAATAATAATAATAATAATAATAATAATAATAATAATAATAATAATAATAATAATAATAATAATAATAATAATAATAATAATAATAATAATAATAATAATAATAATAATAATAATAATAATAATAATAATAATAATAATAATAATAATAATAATAATAATAATAATAATAATAATAATAATAATAATAATAATAATAATAATAATAATAATAATAATAATAATAATAATAATCCCGCATACCCTCTTAGACAGTCTTAAGACGCTGAACCTAAAAGAAAAAATTTATCATCAGTTGCAAAAAATAGTACTCATTGAAACTAGTGGAATTGTCAGACGAGTACTGAACGACAACACCACAAGTCATTAAATAAAACTTACCTGTTTTCTTGCATCTAATGCCGAAAAAGGTAAGAAGCCATATCCAGATACGTCTGTGGAACCTGAAAATAATAATAATAATAATAATAATAATACTAATAATAATAATAATAATAATAATAATAATAATAATAATAATAATAATAATAATAATAATAATAATAATAATAATAATAATAATAATAATAATAATAATAATAATAATAATAATAATAATAATAATAATAATAATAATAATAATAATAATAATAATAATAATAATAATAATAATAATAATAATAATAATAATAATAAAAATAATAATAATAATAATAATAATAATAATAATAATAATAATAATAATAATAATAATAATAATAATAATAATAATAATAATAATAATAATAATAATAATAATAATAATAATAATAATAATAATAATAATATTAATAATAATAATAAGTGGCAGTTGCTGGACCTGCTATCGGGGGCCGCCTCTCGCGATGAGGTACGCTCGTCAGCCCTTGAAAAAGGCTGAAGGGTAACGGGGAAATAAAATACCCGGGGTGGACAAAAACCAGCAAACCGTCTAGTGGGCTAGCACCCCAAAGGGCGTGATATGTAGTCGCTATAAGGACGAGGCGAAAGCGATACTCAGGCGTGGCAGAGGATCAGGCTAACTCTGTTCGGAACCGCCTAGAAGACCCCCCGCCTGTCTTAGGAGAAGATGAACCAGGTGGCATCCCCCTAAGAAGGAACTCCACCGACCCGCATGAAAATGGACCTGACACCCCCAATGCCATAACAGTTCCAGACAATGTTGCTCATCAGGCAGATGAGCCCATAGCTGGAAACCGAAGAAGAGGCAATGTGCGATTTAAATGGACAGAAGAAATGAACATATACCTTTATCGTACATACCTACTACTCACAAAAATGGAAACAGACAAAACTCCCTACGGACACAGACTACACCAAGATATGCTACAGAAATTCCCACAACTAGCTGGTAAAACCTTGATGAACATACTCAGTCAAAGACGAGAGCTGTTCACAAAACACAGACTATCGCATGATATTGTGCAACAAATTCGCACCGAAGTAGAGGTGGAACTTGGGATGCGAGCACCGCCAGTTGAGGAGCAACAAAATCGAAATTACGACCAAACAACAGAAAATTATGAAAATGATATGCACAACCCGGAAGAACAAGAAGTATACAACAAACTTGAAAACAACATACAACGATACCAAGGTCTAAACCCCATTTTAAGACCAAATCTACCCAAGTTAAAAACATGCAAAGACACAAATAATATAATTGTACAAGTCAACAATGCTCTAATCCACAGAGTGACTGCTTGTGAAAACCTACAGGGCTTACACGACCTCACATATGCAGCAGCAAAAACAACAATTGAACTTCACAACCAAAAGACAATGAGAAAAACAACGCCCAAAGAACAAACGACACAACCCAGATGGGAAAAGAGGTTAACTGCAAAAATCGCGAAAATAAGGGCAGAAATTGGACAGCTAACACAAATGCAAAATAAAAATATTAAAAACAGGAAGACGGAAACAAAAGCAAACCAAATTATCCAAAGATACGCAAACAAGTCCAATGGAACAATCATCGAAATTATCGACTTTCTAAAACAAAGACTACAGGTATACAGTCATAGACTCAGACGTTATCGAATATCCTACCAACGAAAAATAGAAAACAGATTGTTCAATACGAATCAGAGGCTCTTCTACCGACAACTTCTAAATCCAAAAACCGACGCAGAGAATGGAGAATACCCAACGCGAGAAAGTGTCAGAGAATTTTGGAGAAATATCTGGGAGAAACCAGCAAGTCATAAACACAACGCTGATTGGATGACACTCGAGAAAAAAAGAGTGGAACATATACCAGCTATGCTACCAGAAACAATAACATTGGAAGACCTAAAAAACACCTTGTCAAAAGCACACAACTGGAAAGCGCCAGGACCAGATGGCATTCATAACTTCTGGTATAAACGATTCACACACTTACATGAAAAACTGGCTTATCTTCTTACAGATATTCTTAACCACCCAGAAAATCTACCTAAATTCTTCACAATGGGAAATACCTACCTGCTCCCCAAATCGACACACCCACAACCAGACCCGTCAAAATATAGACCGATTACATGTCTGCCCACCATATACAAGATTTTGACAGGCATTCTCGCAGACAAGCTCTACAGACATATGACGAGAAACAATCTTCTCGCAGAAGAACAAAAAGGTTGCAGAAAGAAATCACAGGGCTGTAAAGAACAACTAGTAATAGATACAGTCATAACGAAAGATGCAATTAAAAATCACAGAACCTTATACACAGCATTTATTGACTATCAGAAAGCATTCGACAGCGTTCCGCACACCTGGCTAATTGAGAGTCTTAATATATATAAGGTAAACCCACAAATTACAAATTTCCTAAAAATAGCGATGGAAAAGTGGGAGACAAACCTTTTGATATCAAACTCAAAAATAGAACCACTAAAAATGCGAATAAGTAGAGGGATTTACCAAGGCGATGCGCTAAGTGCTTTGTGGTTTTGTATTGCTATCAATCCACTATCCAATGCTATAAACAGCAAGAAATCCGGATATAAAATACCAGCGAGCAATCAGCAAGTAAGTCATCTAGTATATATGGATGATCTGAAACTCTTTTCAGAGACAAACAATGGCATAAAAAATCTCCTTAGACAAACAGAAATTTTCTCAGCTGATATATCCATGAACTTTGGCTTGGACAAGTGTAGAATTAACAGCCTTGTGAAAGGTAAGTGGCAAAGAAGTGACGACTGAAATGTTACAAAGATCTGGAGGAGGTACGATTGCAGCTATGGATAAAAATGAATCCTACAAATATCTTGGTTTTCTGCAGTCACAGGGGATAGATGAAAAGTTGGTAAAACAACAACTGATAAACAAAATGAAAGAGCGGATAAAAGCCATTCTGAAGACTCAGCTGTCAGCTAGAAACAAAATCAGTGCAACAAATACACTCGCAACACCGGTTGTCGCATACAGTTTTGGAGTGGTAAAATGGACCGAAACAGAGCTGGAAGAAGCAAATCGATCCCTAAGGAAACTCTACACTAAGTACAGATCTCACCACCCAAGAGCATGTAAAGAACGGTTTCATCTCCCACGGAGCCAAGGTGGAAGAGGAATTACTGACCTACGACTCCTACACAAGCAACAAATCAACAATCTAAGAGAGTTTTTCCTTAAAACTGGTGAGAATTCCTTATTTCATGCTGCAATAAACACCACAGACAAACAGCTCACACCTCTCCAACTCTGCAAGGGAAATTATAGTTGTGATCCTGAATACAACATAAACACTCAAACACAAAAATGGTATCAGAAAGAACTACATGGAAGATACCCTCATACACTTAACCATGATGACATAGATCAAAAAGCATCAAGAAGTTGGCTACTTAAGGGTAACATCTTTTCAGAAACTGAAGGCTTTCTCTGTGCTATTCAGGATCAAGTAATTCCCACAAAGTCATATCAAAAATACATTGTCAAAGACCCCAATATAACAAACACAAAATGCAGACTCTGTGGACAAGGGCACGAAAACATTGAACACATAATAAGTAGCTGTACGACGCTTGCTCCAAAAGACTACACAAACAGACATAATGATGTGGCAAAAATTATACACAGAGAATTAGGAATAAAATATGGTTTATTACAGAACCGGGAACCATACTATAAATACAACCCGCCACCTATCACTGAGAACGAAAAAACAACAATGTACTGGGACAGAAGCCTACAAACAGACCACCCAGTCCAACACAACAAACCAGACATATTTGTGTTAGATAAGGAAAATAACGAGATTCTAATCATTGACATCGCGATACCAACACCAACAAATATACATAAAAAGCACAAAGAAAAAATTGAAAAGTACTTACTTTTAAGCGAAGAACTAAAGAAAATCTGGAGGGTGGACAGAGTGCAAATTGTCCCAGTTATTATTGGAGCAACCGGAGAAATCCCAAAGAAACTGTTCAATGCACTAAAAATCTTGACTGTCCCGGAAAAGTTCTACCTAGAAATGCAGAAAGCTGTGATCTTATCCACCTGTAACACAGTAAGGAGAGTTTTGAACATTAACAAGTAACAATAACAAAAAGTGTATGTCTTGCTCTACTTACCAAAAGCCGACATACTCTTATACTTACCGTAAAAACGAGCAACAAAAAAAAAAAAAAAAAAAAAAAATAATAATAATAATAATAATAATAATAATAATAATAATAATAATAATAATAATAATAATAATAATAATAATAATAATAATAATAATAATAATAATAATAATAATAATAATAATAATAATAATAATAATAATAATAATAATAATAATAATAATAATAATAATAATAATAATAATAATAATAATAATAATAATAATAATAATAATAATAATAATAATAATAATAATAATAATAATAATAATAATAATAATAATAATAATAATAATAATAATAATAATAATAATAATAATAATAATAATAATAATAATAATAATAATAATAATAATAATAATAATAATAATAATAATAATAATAATAATAATAATAATAATAATAATAATAATAATAATAATAATAATAATAATAATAATAATAATAATAATAATAATAATAATAATAATAATAATAATAATAATAATAATAATAATAATAATAATAATAATAATAATAATAATAATACTAATAATAATAATAATAATAATAATAATAATAACAATAACAATAACAATAACAATAACAATAACAATAACAATAACAATAACAATAACAATAACAATAACAATAACAATAACAATAACAATAACAATAACAATAACAATAACAATAACAATAACAATAATAATAACAATAACAATAACAATAACAATAACAATAACAATAACAATAACAATAACAATAACAATAACAATAACAATAACAATAACAATAACAATAACAATAACAATAACAATAACAATAACAATAACAATAACAATAACAATAACAATAATAATAACAATAATAATAATAATAATAATAATAATAATAATAATAATAATAATAATAATAATAATAATAATAATAATAATAATAATAATAATAATAATAATAATAATAATAATAATAATAATAATAATAATAATAATAATAATAATAATAATAATAATAATAATAATAATAATAATAATAATAATAATAATAATAATAATAATAATAATAATAATCCGTGGCTGATGCTGGTCAGCTATCGGAGGCCGCCCCTAGCGATGGGGATTGCTCGCTAGCCTAAAAAACTAGAGGGCAGCGGGGAAATAAAATACCCGTGGTGGACAAAAACCAGAGCCGGCCGATGGGCTAGCAACCCATAGACCGAGAAAATTTTTCTTCGCTGTCAATACGAGACACAAAAGATATTCTGGCGGGCCGGGGCCGCAGGACCCGGGTCGGAACCGTCGTGAGGACATACCTGCAATACACCCTCGCAATGAACAAGGACCAACCCTCAATTTAGTTAACGGCCCCACCAATGGGCCACCAGCTGGACGTGTTGTGGAGCGCAACGCACCACCCACCCAAGCTGGATTAAGAGCACTAGGAGCGCGACGTATGAAATGGAGCAATGAGCTCAATATGGACATCATGCGCTCTTACTTCAGAGTTACAAACCTAGAAAGCAACCTTCTTCTGTATAGAGCTAAACTGTACCAAGACATTACCCAAAGAAGACCTGAACTTGCAACTATATCAGAGCAAAGAATTGCTGACCAACGTCGAACTATAGTGGTACGCAATCTTCTTCCTCAGCCAACAATTGAAGAACTTAAAGACGAAATTCGACTAGAACTACATAGACAAGGTGATTTAGAAAACGAAACAGAAGCACAAGTTGATGAGCTTTTTCTGGCTAGGCCCGCCATGGAAATGCAACAAGAGGAACAGGAACCACGAATCATAATGAATGCCCCAAATAAATTCGACCACTGCCTTAAAGCTTGCCTAACCAAATATGAGAGAATAGAGCCGTGCCGACGGCCGAAACTGCCAAAACTTCACTATAAACCTACCACCAGGCATATAGTAAAAGAGGCAAATGAATATCTGTCTGTTCGACTTATTGGAACTGAGAAGCTTGATGAAATCCACTTTTACATATACTGCGCCGCAGCAACAACTATCGAGCTAAATGGTCAAAAACTTAAGCCCAACACAGCCTTAGCAGGTGCTCCATCCAAACCTAATCCACCATGGAAAAAGCGACTGGAGACAAAAATTGAAAATCTCAGGAAAGAAATAGGCAAGGTCCAACAAGTTGCAAATGGAAACAAGAAACGAAAATTAACAAAATACTTACCACCTGAAAAACAAAAACAAATAAAAATGTTATGTGAAATACAGTCACATAACATTGTAGTTGACCACCTTGACACCCTCAAACAGAAATTAGCAGTCTTGTCCCAGAGGCTGGCGAGGTATCAAAGAAGCAACAAAAGAAAAGAACAAAATAATCTATTTACAACAAGTGAAAAATACTTTTACCGAAGCTTGGAAGAGAAATCTGATCAAAATATTGTACTACCAACCAAAGATGCCATTAAAGACTTTTGGTCGGAAATATGGTCTGTCCCATTTCAACATAATGAGAATGCACATTGGATTACCAGCGAAGCTCAGAGATACAAAGAACAGAAAATGAATCCAATTGAATTCACCAAAAAAGATATTTTAGAAAGCTGTAGAAAAATGGCTAACTGGAAAGCACCAGGTCCTGATGCTATTCAAAATTTCTGGCTGAAGTTATTCTCAAATGCACACGGACATCTGGCCAAAGCTTTTAATGATATTCTCGTCAACCCCACCCATATGCCAAGATTCATGACACAAGGTACAACGCATCTGCTACCTAAAAATGAAAATACGCAGGATCCCTTACAATACCGACCTATCACCTGCCTGCCCACTACCTACAAACTTTTCTCATCAGTAATATGTAACAAAATATATACTTACCTAGATGCTAAAAAAATACTAACCTTCGAGCAAAAAGGATGCAGACGTAAGGCTATGGGATGTAAGGAACAGGCGGTGATAGATTCGATAATACTAGAGCAAGCAAAAAGTAAGTGCAGAAATATCCATATGGGCTATATAGACTATCAGAAGGCCTTTGACTCAGTTCCTCACAGTTGGCTTCTGCAAACACTCCAAATATATGGGATAAACAGCAAAATAACAGACTTCTTTAAAGAATCTATGAAGAGTTGCTTGCAAATAAAAAATGTAAAAAGCAACATCGAAATTGGTAATATTGACCTAAAACGTGGAATCTTCCAGGGTGACAGTTTTAGCGCATTATGGTTCTGCCTGGCTCTAAATCCCCTATCAAATGCAATAAACTCCACGGGCTACGGTTTCAATATCAAAACCAATAATAATTTAAAGCTGGTCAGCCACCTTTTATACATGGATGATATAAAGATATATGCTGCCACAAAGAAGCAACTAGAGACAATTATAAAGCTGGTTTACAAAATCAGCAAAGACATTGGTATGAAACTAGGAGCTAGTAAATGCCAAACGGTTACCGTGCATAAAGGAAAACTTATAGAAAGTGAAGATTTGCAGCTTGACGCAGAAACAGCTATTGGGGCTATGTCAAGGGACCCATATAAATATCTTGGCTATCTTCAGACAAACAGAGTTGAACATAAAATAATCAAAGAAAAGCTTATCAAAAAATTCCAATCCCGACTGATCTCTCTACTTAAAACAGAGCTGACTTCATCAAGACTTACGAAGGCGATTAACAGCTATGCAATCCCTACTTTATCTTATTCATTTGGAGTTGTGAGATGGACCCACACAGAGCTGGAAAATGTTAATAGACAAATACGAACCAAAATGACAGGCCACAGGAAGCACCACCCGCAATCTTCCAAACACCGAATAACGCTCCCTCGCGAAGATGGAGGAAGAGGTATATTTGATATGGTTCAGCTGTGTGCACAACAAGTTGGTTCTCTTCGAAAGTACTTCTATGAAAACAACAATAACCACCTGTTTGAAGCTATTATAAATGCCGACATAAAACTGACACCACTAAACCTTAGTGAAATAAGATACTTACCGTTTCCAAATATGCTGACCAACGAACAAAAGAAAAGAGATCTGCTAGGTATGGAACTCCATGGAAGATTTCAAAATGACCTACAAAGAGAGTCAGTTGATAAAAATGCATCGCTCTACTGGCTAAGAAAAGGTATAATCTTCCCGGAAACAGAAGGCTTTATGCTTAGCATCCAAGATAATGTTGTTAGTACGAGAAACCACCGTAAATACATATTAAAAGAAAACATTGAAACTGATAAATGCAGAAAATGCAGCAATAACACTGAAACAATAGAACACATTATCTCTGCCTGTCAATGCCTAGCAAACAATAAGTACCTGGAAAGACATAACAAAGTTGCAGCCATAGTTTACCAAGAACTCCTCAAAAAACATGATATCACATATGAAAGTCAAACACCCTACTATAAACTAAAACCCCCACCAGTTGTAGAAAATGACAATGTCAAGATATACTGGGATAAAACACTGCTTACGGACCGAACCGTAGAACACAACAGACCAGACATTACAATTGTGAACAAAAAAGACAAAACAGCATATCTAGTTGATATAGCGATACCCAACAACAATAACATGGACACAAAAATAAAAGAAAAAATAAACAAGTATCTACCATTATGTCGAGAAATAAAAGGGCTGTGGAAACTGGAAAGCGTTGAAGTCATACCTCTTGTTATTAGTGCCATGGGACTGGTACCTAAGAACCTAAGGACAAATTTAAAGAAACTTAATATTCCAGAAAATACCTACCATCTAATGCAGAAGTCAGTGATAATAGATACTACGCATACAGTTAGGTCGTTTCTAGAAACGTAAACACAGAGTCTGCATCTTGCCGTCAAGGCCGATGCATGCCTGTCAAAAGATCCGATAAATATCGTGGAATAAAAAAAAAAAAAAAAAAAAAAAAAAAAATAATAATAATAATAATAATAATAATAATAATAATAATAATAATAATAATAATAATAATAATAATAATAATAATAATAATAATAATAATAATAATAATAATAATAATAATAATAATAATAATAATAATAATAATAATAATAATAATAATAATAATAATAATAATAATAATAATAATAATAATAATAATAATAATAATAATAATAATAATAATAATAATAATAATAATAATAATAATAATAATAATAATAATAATAATAATAATAATAATAATAATAATAATAATAATAATAATAATAATAATAATAATAATAATAATAATAATAATAATAATAATAATAATAATAATAATAATAATAATAATAATAATAATAATAATAATAATAATAATAATAATAATAATAATAATAATAATAATAATAATAATAATAATAATAATAATAATAATAATAATAATAATAATAATAATAATAATAATAATAATAATAATAATAATAATAATAATAATAATAATAATAATAATAATAATAATAATAATAATAATAATAATAATAATAATAATAATAATAATAATAATAATAATAATAATAATAATAATAATAATAATAATAATAATAATAATAATAATAATAATAATAATAATAATAATAATAATAATAATAATAATAATAATAATAATAATAATAATAATAATAATAATAATAATAATAATAATAATAATAATAATAATAATAATAATAATAATAATAATAATAATAATAATAATAATAATAATAATAATAATAATAATAATAATAATAATAATAATAATAATAATAATAATAATAATAATAATAATAATAATAATAATAATAATAATAATAATAATAATAATAATAATAATAATAATAATAATAATAATAATAATAATAATAATAATAATAATAATAATAATAATAATAATAATAATAATAATAATAATAATAATAATAATAATAAGAATAAGAATAAGAATAAGAATAAGAATAAGAATAAGAATAAGAATAAGAATAAGAATAAGAATAAGAATAAGAATAAGAATAAGAATAAGAATAAGAATAAGAATAAGAATAAGAATAAGAATAAGAATAAGAATAAGAATAAGAATAAGAATAAGAATAAGAATAAGAATAAGAATAAGAATAAGAATAAGAATAAGAATAAGAATAAGAATAAGAATAAGAATAAGAATAAGAATAAGAATAAGAATAAGAATAAGAATAAGAATAAGAATAAGAATAAGAATAAGAATAAGAATAAGAATAAGAATAAGAATAAGAATAAGAATAAGAATAAGAATAAGAATAAGAATAAGAATAAGAATAAGAATAAGAATAAGAATAAGAATAAGAATAAGAATAAGAATAAGAATAAGAATAAGAATAAGAATAAGAATAAGAATAAGAATAAGAATAAGAATAAGAATAAGAATAAGAATAAGAATAAGAATAAGAATAAGAATAAGAATAAGAATAAGAATAAGAATAAGAATAAGAATAAGAATAAGAATAAGAATAAGAATAAGAATAAGAATAAGAATAAGAATAAGAATAAGAATAAGAATAAGAATAAGAATAAGAATAAGAATAAGAATAAGAATAAGAATAAGAATAAGAATAAGAATAAGAATAAGAATAAGAATAAGAATAAGAATAAGAATAAGAATAAGAATAAGAATAAGAATAAGAATAAGAATAAGAATAAGAATAAGAATAAGAATAAGAATAAGAATAAGAATAAGAATAAGAATAAGAATAAGAATAAGAATAAGAATAAGAATAAGAATAAGAATAAGAATAAGAATAAGAATAAGAATAAGAATAAGAATAAGAATAAGAATAAGAATAAGAATAAGAATAAGAATAAGAATAAGAATAAGAATAAGAATAAGAATAAGAATAAGAATAAGAATAAGAATAAGAATAAGAATAAGAATAAGAATAAGAATAAGAATAAGAATAAGAATAAGAATAAGAATAAGAATAAGAATAAGAATAAGAATAAGAATAAGAATAAGAATAAGAATAAGAATAAGAATAAGAATAAGAATAAGAATAAGAATAAGAATAAGAATAAGAATAAGAATAAGAATAAGAATAAGAATAAGAATAAGAATAAGAATAAGAATAAGAATAAGAATAAGAATAAGAATAAGAATAAGAATAAGAATAAGAATAAGAATAAGAATAAGAATAAGAATAAGAATAAGAATAAGAATAATAATAATAATAATAATAATAATAATAATAATAATAATAATAATAATAATAATAATAATAATAATAATAATAATAATAATAATAATAATAATAATAATAATAATAATAATAATAATAATAATAATAATAATAATAATAATAATAATAATAATAATAATAATAATAATAATAATAATAATAATAATAATAATAATAATAATAATAATAATAATAATAATAATAATAATAATAATAATAATAATAATAATAATAATAATAATAATAATAATAATAATAATAATAATAATAATAATAATAATAATAATAATAATAATAATAATAATAATAATAATAATAATAATAATAATAATAATAATAATAATAATAATAATAATAATAATAATAATAATAATAATAATAATAATAAAAGACACATTAATGGCTGAAGAAGCAAAACAGAAAGAAAAAAAAGAACCTATATGTAGCTTATATAGACTACAAAAAGGCATTTGATAGCGTCCCTCATACACTGCTCATTGAAATACTTCAATTATACAAAATCAGCCCATCGATTGTAAACCTTTTGCACAGCATATTACCGAAATGGAAAACCAACCTACAGATGAAGTGCAATGACAAAACAAACAGTATGGGCAGTGTGAGTATCCGAAGAGGTATATTTCAAGGTGACGCTCTGAGTGCTCTGTGGTACTGTATGACTCTCACTCCTCTCTCAAACGCACTAAACAAAAAAGATCGGGGATATAAGTTACAAAATGGCCATAAAATTGATCATCTAGCCTACATGGACGACATTAAGCTTACATCCTCGTCTAAGGAGGGATTAGATATACTACTTAAGACTATCCACAAATATAGTGAAGACACAGCAATGGAATTTGGCTTAGATAAATGTAAGATCAGTGCTATGAAACGAGGAGTATGGGAAGATCACGCTGGATTTAACCTAACTCAAGATCAACTCGTGGAAAATATGTCGAAAGATGAAAATTACCGATACCTAGGACTAGACCAAGCAAGAGGAATTAAACACTCCATTATGAAAGATGCACTGAGAACGAAAATGATTGAAAGACTAAAATCAGTATTAAAAACTCAACTCTCCGCGAAGAATAAAGTTAAAGCGATTAATACATATGCCATACCTGTCATAACCTACAGCTTCGGTATAATCAAATGGTCCAATACCGATATCGAGAATCTGAACAGACTTATAAGGGTTCAGTTTACAAAGCACAAAGCACGACATCCAAAAAGTGCAGTTGAAAGGTTCTATCTACCACGAGCAAGAGGAGGAAGGGGAGTTGTAGATTTACACGATGCTCTTTTGAAGCAAATTGAAGGCCTTAGAAAATTTTTCTTTGATAAAAGTATAACATCACCTTATCATGAAAAAATATCAAAAGCTGACAAAGGTTACACTCCACTCAATTTGGCTGACAATAATTACAAACCTCTCCGTCTGACGATGAGCGCTGATGAAAGAATACAGCAATGGAAATCAAAGGCATTGCATGGAAGGTTCCCAGCACTTCTCTACACTGAAGGGATCGACGAGGTAGCATCAATCGCATGGTTAGAACACAGCGACCTGTTTGCAGAAACTGAGGGATTCATAATGGGCATACAAGATCAAGTAATACCAACCCTAAACTACAGAAAGTTTATAATCCAAGATCCAACTGTAACTGACGACAAATGCAGGCTCTGTCATACCAAATCTGAAACCATAGAACACATTTTAACAGGCTGCTCAATCCTAGCACCATCTGAATACCTGAAAAGACATAAAAACCTTGCAAAAGTAGTACATCAAAAACTCTGCATCGATGCTGGTATTCTCACTGAAATGCAACCTTACTATAAATACCGACCTGAGTCAGTATTGGAAAGTGAAAGTCACAAAGTATACTGGAACAGACCAATCCAGACAGACCATACAATTGAAAACAACAGACCAGACATTATATTTCAAGACAAAAATAATAGAAATACCTACCTTATTGACATTGCAGTACCGGCTGGCCACAACGTATCTGAAAAACAAAGAGAAAAGGTCCGAAAATACCTACTTTTGGCCGCAGAAGTTAAAACACTCTGGAATCAGGAAAAAGTGACAATTATACCAATTGTAGTAGGGGCAACTGGAGAAATACCTATAAAGTTACACACTTACCTAAAACAGCTCAACTTACCTGCCAAACTCTATATGACTCTCCAAAAAATAGCTATTCTGGGAAGCTGTCATATTGCGCGCAAAACACTTAACTGTTCTACATAAAGAAAAGGGAAATTAGTGAAGATTTGGACTACTTGCTCAGAAATCCTAATGACCACAACCTAAAGCAAAAAGAACAAGAAAAAATTAATAAATACTACGACTTATGTGAAGAATACAAAAAAATACTTAATTTGAAATCTGTTGTTGTCGTGCCCATCATCATCACATCTAACGGCTTGATCTCAAATGAACTTACGGCACACCTAAATAAAATAAAAATTAACGACAAAAAAGTTATACAAGATATGCAAAAATCAGTTCTAATAGTGCGTAAAACCCTGAACATACCAGAATAATAAGCAATAGCATTACTAGTGACTGGTGTGTAAACACCCCACTAGGAAAACAAACCCTACATATAGGAGGAAAAAAAAAAAAATAATAATAATAATAATAATAATAATAATAATAATAATAATAATAATAATAATAATAATAATAATAATAATAATAATAATAATAATAATAATAATAATAATAATAATAATAATAATAATAATAATAATAATAATAATAATAATAATAATAATAATAATAATAATAATAATAATAATAATAATAATAATAATAATAATAATAATAATAATAATAATAATAATAATAATAATAATAATAATAATAATAATAATAATAATAATAATAATAATAATAATAATAATAATAATAATAATAATAATAATAATAATAATATTAACACTCACACCAGACAACCTTGTAACCAACATGATTAAAAACGAAGAAAATTGGCACATCATCCACAAATGGTTGAAAGCACTCATGAGCAAAAAAGAGAAAGATGAGATTAGTAGACAAAGAGATGTTGCACAGAGAAACCAATAACTGGGTACATAAGAAGGAAAGAGGAATGAAGAGAAATAGATGATGCACGAACTCCTAATCGCTACGGCGGAAGGGAGATGTAGTGACCACACATAAGACGGCTGTGCTACCTGATGTAATGTTTAGGAAAACGGTCCCGGGAGCGCATGCATTTCGAAGGGAACACTTGTTCAGTGCTTGCACTGACTACGCCCTTCACAAAAAAAAAAAAAAAAAAAAAAAAAAAAAAAAAAAAAAAAAAAAAAAAAAAAAAAAAAAAAAAAAAAAAAAAAAAAAATAATAATAATAATAATAATAATAATAATAATAATAATAATAATAATAATAATAATAATAATAATAATAATAATAATAATAATAATAATAATAATAATAATAATAATAATAATAATAATAATAATAATAATAATAATAATAATAATAATAATAATAATAATAATAATAATAATAATAATAATAATAATAATAATAATAATAATAATAATAATAATAATAATAATAATAATAATAATAATAATAATAATAATAATAATAATAATAATAATAATAATAATAATAATAATAATAATAATAATAATAATAATAATAATAATAATAATAATAATAATAATAATAATAATAATAATAATAATAATAATAATAATAATAATAATAATAATAATAATAATAATAATAATAATAATAATAATAATAATAATAATAATAATAATAATAATAATAATAATAATAATAATAATAATAATAATAATAATAATAATAATAATAATAATAATAATAATAATAATAATAATAATAATAATAATAATAATAATAATAATAATAATAATAATAATAATAATAATAATAATAATAATAATAATAATAATAATAATAATAATAATAATAATAATAATAATAATAATAATAATAATAATAATAATAATAATAATAATAATAATAATAATAATAATAATAATAATAATAATAATAATAATAATAATAATAATAATAATAATAATAATAATAATAATAATAATAATAATAATAATAATAATAATAATAATAATAATAATAATAATAATAATAATAATAATAATAATAATAATAATAATAATAATAATAATAATAATAATAATAATAATAATACTGGAAAACCGGACTGAACTACCAACATTTATGACACAAGGAATTACTTATCTTCTCCCAAAAACGTCACCTACGAGCAAGAACCCTAGTAAATATCGCCCTATTACATGTCTCCCAACACTCTATAAGTTACTGACAGGAGTTATAGCTGAAAAAATATATAAGCACCTAACCGAGAACGAACTCTTGGCAACAGAGCAAAAGGGATGCACAAAGTCAGCAAAAGGATGCAAAGACCAACTGGTAATCGATGCCATAATAACAGGAAACGCAAAGAAAGAGAAAAAAGATCTTTACACTGCATATATAGATTACCAGAAAGCCTTTGACAGCGTACCACACACTTGGCTGCTGGAGGTACTGGAACTATATAAGATTGACCCGCAAATAATAAAACTCCTAGAAAAGGCAATGAACACATGGAAAACCACATTAACAATCACAGCTAAAAATAAGCAACAAGTAATCGGAGATATACCTATACAGTGCGGAATTTTCCAGGGAGACGCTCTAAGCCCGCTATGGTTCTGCCTGGCTCTCAACCCGCTCTCCTCCACACTAAAAGAACAAAATAAAGGTGTAAAGTTAGAAAACAACAAAATACTTACCCACCTCCTATACATGGACGATCTCAAAACATATGCGTCATCCAACGAAGACCTGGAAAAAAACATCCAAATAATAAAAAAGTTCAGTGAAGACATTAACATGACATTTGGCCTAGACAAATGTCGCATCAATGTGATGGAAAAAGGGAAATGGAGGAAACATCAAGGAGTAGAAATGGGAGAGGATGCTGGAGTGATAGAAGGAATGGAAGAGGACGAGCTGTACAAATATTTGGGATACCAGCAAGCACGTGGGATAGATCAGAAACAAACCAAAGAACACCTTAGATGCAATCTCAAACAAAGGCTCAAAATGATAATGAGGACGAAGCTACGTGGAAGGAATATGGTGAAGGCAATCAACACCTATGCAATCCCAATCCTAACATATAGCCTCGGCATCATATCGTGGACACAAACAGAGCTAACCGAACTTAACCGCACAATACGAACTGTAGCCACTAAACACAGGTTCCACCACCCAAGAAGCTCTATGGAAAGATTTCACCTTCCCAGAGAGCAAGGAGGATGGGGAGTGTTAAACATTGAAGAACTACATAAGAAACAAATAAAAAACCTAAGAACCTACTTTCACAAAAAAGCGGAAGAGACCGGACTGTACAAAGCAATAGTAAACAAAGACAATAAAATCACGCCCCTGAACCTACAAAGCAGACAATTACCTGAAGAAGAATCCATAAATCACATGGAAAAATGGCTTAGCAAAGAATTACATGGACGATATCCTGCATTACTCAAGCAGGCCCACATCAATGAAAAAGCATCACTGGACTGGCTTAAGAAGGGACAGCTGTTCCCAGAAACAGAAGGGTTTGTCATGGCTATCCAAGATCAAGTAATTCCCACACGCAATTACCAAAAACACATAATGAAACAACGCATAGAAACAGATAAATGTAGAATGTGTGGAGAACAAACAGAATCGATAGATCACATAGTGAGCGGTTGCACAGTACTAGCCCCCAACGAATACACAAAAAGGCACGACAACGTAGGAAAAGTCATATACCAGGAATTTCTAAAAAAAATAAAACCTGACGCACCTCACACCCCGTACTATAAGCTAAAACCCGACTCTGTGAATGAAAATGAGAACTACAAGCTATATTGGAACAGAGAAATAATCACGGACGTACATATACCACATAACAAACCAGATATGGTGCTTGTGAACAAACAAACAAAACAAGCGTACATCATAGACATGGCAATCCCGCTGCCCACAAACACTCAACGAAAATACCAAGAAAAAATAAACAAATACTTGCCATTAGCAAATGAGATCAAAGACATGTGGAACCAAGATCGTGTCACCATTGTGCCAATAATCTTCGGAGCTACTGGGGAAGTACCGTCAGCAACACTCGATGGCCTCAAAACCCTGGAAATAAAAGAAAATCTAGTTAGTCAAATGCAAAAAATCACTCTGATAGAAACTACTGGAATCGTACGTAAAGTTCTGAACTTACCTTGAAAATACTTACCTATACCGTAGACCCCACTTCGAATCCTTGTACGCAAGTACCGGAGAGAAGCTCTAACCAGGAAGACCTGTGGAACCTGAAAAAAATAATAATAATAATAATAATAATAATAATAATAATAATAATAATAATAATAATAATAATAATAATAATAATAATAATAATAATAATAATAATAATAATAATAATAATAATAATAATAATAATAATAATAATAATAATAATAATAATAATAATAATAATAATAATAATAATAATAATAATAATAATAATAATAATAATAATAATAATAATAATAATAATAATAATAATAATAATAATAATAATAATAATAATAATAATAATAATAATAATAATAATAATAATAATAATAATAATAATAATAATAATAATAATAATAATAATAATAATAATAATAATAATAATATTATTATTATTATAATAATAATAATAATAATAATAATAATAATAATAATAATAATAATAATAATAATAATAATAATAATAATAATAATAATAATAATAATAATAATAATAATAATAATAATAATAATAATAATAATAATAATAATAATAATAATAATAATAATAATAATAATAATAATAATAATAATAATAATAATAATAATAATAATAATAATAATAATAATAATAATAATAATAATAATAATAATAATAATAATAATAATAATAATAATAATAATAATAATAATAATAATAATAATAATAATAATAAAAAAGTCAGGTCAGTTAGGTCAGACCAATGGCATGACCTCAGCTGCTACGAGCATGCTGGGCCAGCCGTACTACCTGTAGCCATACCCCGACGGGAGCGGGTCTACAAGGTGTATATCTTCCCACACACTGGCACATACACACATACACACACACACACACACACACATTAACACAAGGTAAGAGCGGTGAATAGGTGACAGATATTTGCTGACGGAGGTGTGACGACCTCGCCTCTCTAGTTGTCACGGAGGAGTGACTCATCAATCCTTCTCTTTTTTTTCCCCGTCCAGACCCGGGAACGCACTTGCAACAGGTCTGAGGCTGGCATGAGCACGGGTGGTGAGAGCCCCGGCAAAGTTAGCTGGATCTAAACCGACCTCAACTCCTGTAAAAGGAAGATCCATAAAAGTTGAGCGGCTTGGTGGCAAGGATAACCTCCTTGCACTGAGTAGTTACTGGTTTTTGACGAGGAAAACAGTGAAGCCACCCACAACGCGACTTGTTCGGATCAAGCGCATGAAGAAGTTGGGCGTGGCGCAAATGAGGAAGAGGTCATAACGCAAAGACCTTGTACCGTGAAACTCTCATGGTCTGTAAATATGTGCAATGACCTTATGTTGACTTACGAGAATAGCGAACCGCAAAAACGAGGATACATGCGTAGACTCAGAAATCTCTGGGCAGAAAAATACCCTGAATATGCGTACTTTACAGAGAAATACCTACGTAACCAGGTGGCAGCTCTAAAAGCTAGAAATTTTCAAGTAGTATATTCCACACAGGCGGATATGTTTGTGGAGAGCCCCAATCGAAATTCACAAGATGAGGAACCTCATTCTTCGGGACCTTCTCATTCGGCTCGTCCCCTTTCGGAGAAAGGGATGAGAATAGCTGAACAGATAAATAGATTACCTGCAACAGAAAGAAATCGTAAAATATATAAAAAAACAGCATTAGAAAAAAGCACTAGACAGGAATGGGATGATGCAATAGATGAATATTTACCGCCAGACTGTGATCTTTGGGAGATAAACTGCGCCGTATATTCAACTGCATGCATGATGATTTCTGAAACAAAAGAAGATAAAAAAATTAGCGATATGAAAAACAGAATTGGGAAAATCGATAAAAAAATCAAGTTAAATAGACAATGGGCGTCGCAAATAACGTCGGTTTTGCAGTACATAACATCTGGAAGAATATTTACAAAAAAAATAAAGCAACTGGCAGGCAAAGTGAAAGCTAGGCATCATACATTTAACAAAATAACATTGGAAACCTGCAAGGCTCACGCCTTAGGCAAAATAAGAACGCTGAGCGTTATAAAGAAAAAGCTACACATGAATCTAAAGTTTATAGTTCAGAACAAAAAATTTCAGGAGACGCCGTCTTCGGTGTTTCAGGAACGAAAGTCTCCGGTTGATACACCGGAAGCGGAAGTGGTCAAAAGATTCTGGCAAGACCTCTATGAGAATCCCGCACCTGTTAATCTCAACTCCAACATCTTCAAAGAATTTGGCAACTTTTGTCGAAGACACTTGCCCCCCCAGGCTGGAGATGAAATTACAGAAGAACAGATAAAACAAACCTTTAAAGGAAAGAAAAATTTTGCTGCACCTGGCGTCGATCAGATTAACATTTATTGGTGGAAACAATTTAAATCTACACATAAACACCTAGCCAGAATATTTACTGACTTTATAAATGGGGATACTCTGATCCCGGACTGGCTTCCGGAAGGTAGAACGGTCCTTATATTCAAAAAAGGCGATCCCAAAGATCCCAAAAATTATCGCCCTATTACATGTCTCAATACCGTTTATAAATTGTTCACTACAGTTATCTACGAGATGATCCTTGCAAGAATTGAACCAGTTTGGATAGAGGTAAATGAACAAAGGGGGTCAAAACGAGAGGTTGCCGGAATTAAGGAAAACTTGATCATAGACCGTTCTATCTACCAAGACGCCAGACAATATCAACGAAACCTTTCGGTGGCCTGGATTGACTACCGAAAGGCATTCGATTCTACATCACATGCCCTGATTCTGAAGTTGTTAAAGGAGCTGGGAATACCAACCAGGGTTCTGTTATGTGTGAAAATGCTTATATCATGTTGGAAGACACGCTATTGTATAGGGAAGGTAACGACAGGCTTTGTTAAGTACAAGAGAGGGGTCTTTCAGGGCGACTCATTAAGCCCACTGCTCTTCTGTATATCTCTTCTTCCCTTATCTGTCTGTCTCAAAAAAGCTAATAGGTACAAAGCTGGTAAACCTAGTCAACGAAATCACAAAATTACTCATGTATTTTACATGGACGATATCAAATTATATAGCAATAACCCCACAGAACTCAACATTATGCTGAATATCGTTCAACAATTCACCAAAGATAGTGGGATGGAGTTCGGACTAGATAAGTGCGCCGCTTTGCACCTAAAACGAGGCCGAGAAGAAAACGAAGATGAAAATGTGGACGTAGTTCTAATCGACGGAAGTATCATTAGGCATCTTAGGGAAGAGGAGACATATGTTTATCTTGGAATAGAAGAGAGGGGGATGCATAAAACAGAAAAAATGAAAGGCGTCCTGACCGAGGCGTACAAAAAGACCATAGAAAAAATTTGGAAGACCCAACTTTCAGCAAAAAATAAGGTACTAGCTACAAACACTCTAGCGATCCCAAAAATCTCGCATACATTTGGAACAATAAAGTGGAACAAGGAAGACCTGGAAAAATTAGACAGACTTACAAGATCGATAATGACAAAACACAGAAGTTTACACCCAAAGTCGTCAGTTCAGAGGATATATTTACCTAGAAATCTAGGAGGCAGAGGACTAACAAATATAATGGATCTATATAATAGCTTGCTTATACAGACGGCACAAGCAATCAGAAGATCCCCAGATCCTTTGCTAAGGTTTGTTGATGCTCATGAAAACGCAAAAGTAGGAGCGTTCATTTATGACCATGCGGAAAGAGCAGCAATGGACATTGGGCTCACGACATTGAATCTTAGGCAGGTAAATGAAACCCAAACAGTGATAACAAAAGCAAAACAAAAAAAGATCATTAAAACAAAACAAATTGAACAAACACTAAATAAACACAAGGAAAAAAGACTCCATGGTGTTTTCTACAAAAACATCGAACAACAGAACCTATCAAAAAAAATAACATTTGCCTTTTTGCAAACGCCAAGTTTGAAGTCGGAAACCGAAGGATTTATTATAGCATGTCAGGATGGGGTCCATAGTACTCTCGTATATCAAGCAACAGTTATGGGGAGTAACCTTGATAGCACGCTTTGTCGAGCCTGTAAAAAAAGCCCTGAAACTCTTATGCATCTGTTGTCAGCATGCTCCAAATATGCTCCAAACCTCTACATAAAACGCCACGATAATGCCCTGCAGATATTACATCAAGAATTATCGTCAGCCTATAAAATGGAAACAGAATACCACCAAAATAAGCCGCAACCTACCGAGAGCATTTGGTCAAACGCGAAATGCAGAATCTACTGGAATTTTCCATTTTCAACAATCACTCCAGTGACAGCAAATAGGCCGGATCTGGTGGTCCAGGATTTCGAGGAGCGGGTTTTGTATGTAGTTGAGTTCTCCTGTCCAGCAGAACAAAACATTTCAGAAAAGGAAGAACAAAAAATCACTAAATATAAAGATCTTATTGCTAATTTCAGAAAAACTTACCAAGGATATGACATCCAGTTTATTCCACTAATCATCGGTGTATTGGGTGGGGCGAGACAGTCGCTGGAAAATAACATAAAAAACTAAAGCCGATTAAAAGCAAAATTAAATTTATAATTCAAAATATGCAGAAAAGAGTTATACTTGGGTCATTGCACATTTTGGGAGTTCACGAAGGTAGCCGACCATCAAGCTGTTAATTCTTCACTCGCAACAGCCTATCCTGAAAAGGACGCAGTTGCGTTTTATCTGCATTATTGTAGGGGTTGAAAAACTCTCCGCGGAATACAGTAATGCCCAACAAAAAAAAAAAAAAAAAAAAAAAAAAAAAAATAATAATAATAAGAAAACCCGCAAGATGATGACTCGATACCGAAGCCATCATCCTAAGGCGTCTGTCCAACGGCTTTACTTCCCACGTTATCAGGGAGGCCGTGGACTCTTAAGTTTGGAGTGTTTACACAGACGAATAGTCCTAAGTACCGCGTGCGAAGTAATCAGAGACGAGGATCCCCTGCTATGCATGGTGCGTAACCATGAAACATTTGGGGTGGGGGCATTTCTTTTTAAAGCAGCACAAAGAGCAGCAGATGAGCTCCAAATAGTTTTCGACATAAGTCGGCGGCAGGAAAACTCCATTACACAGTTGACCTGCCAAAGACTTAAAACCACCTTAAAGAATGCAGAGGTAGACTATTTATTACGTCTACATATGGATAAGCCATTGCACAGTGTTTTCTATAAAACCATTGAAAACACTGGCTTATCCAAAAAGCTAAGCTTTGCATTCTTAAGGTCAGGTGCATTAAAGTCGGAAACTGAGGGGTTTATCATTGCTTGCCAAGACGGAGTCATCAACACCTTGGAACACCGAAGTCGCGTGATGGGTATACAGGTTCCTGATACAAGTTGTAGGGCCTGCCATAGGGCGCCGGAGACCTTATATCATTTGCTGTCCGCTTGCGGGCGCTATGCGGTCTCGGCGTATATCCATCGACACAACGCAGCGTTACGGGTGCTGTATTACCATCTAAGGCACTCGTACGGTGTTGATGATGCTCCAGTGCTGCCATATGTCCCCTCTGATATTCCGTCCGTCGTGGAGAATGACAGAACCAGAATATACTGGAATTTCGCATTCCCCACACTCCGGCTTGTAAACGCTAACAAGCCGGATATAGTACTCCTTGACAAAAATGACAAAATTATGTATGTCATTGAGTTCTCGGCTCCTGCCGAGACGAACATCATTGCCAAGGAAGAAGAGAAACGGACGAAATATCAGGATCTTCTCTTTGACCTTCGCCGAGTGTACCGGGGCTATACAGTCAAGCTAGTGGTTTTGGTAATTGGAGCTCTCGGAGGCGCACGGCAGACACTGCTCTCAGCTCTCAAGACCTTGCCGGCCTGCCGTGACAGGGCAGAGCAACTTGCAGGCAACATGCAGAAAGCAGTCATCCTCGGATCATTGCGTCTACTCAGGGCACACGATGCGGAACACCGTTTCTACTAACCCCGCGGTTGGTGGGGAGTAGAAACGGTAACGGACCATCTGGCCTACTTGCACCCGTGTGAGTCGGAGCCGCGGGACCGCAAAGTAAGGCCACCACAAAAAAAAAAAAAAAAAAAAAAAAAAAAATAATAATAATAATAATAATAATAACCTATTTCTCGACAAAGAAAAAGAAACTGCGTGGATTATAGATATTACTATACCACTAGATGACAACATAAGAAGAGCAAAAATGGAAAAAGTTGAGAAATACCAGGAACTTTGTCATGAATTTAAGGCAATTTATCAACTTAAGATAGTCAAGGTGATACCCATTGTTATAAGTACCAATGCTCTTGTTGAAAGAGACCTTACGAAATACTTGACCACCATCGGCATCAGCGACCATAACCGAGTGATAGGACTTTGTCAGAAAGCGGTAATAATTGCCGTTTGCAGCATGTTTCGCCGACTCATGGCCACCGAGTAACCCGTTGGCGTATCTGCCCCGGACTTACTTGGACAAAACCAACAAAACGTTGTGAAGCAAAAAAAAAAAAAAAATAATAATAATAATAATAATAATAATAATAATAATAATAATAATAATAATAATAATAATAATAATAATAATAATAATAATAATAATAATAATAATAATAATAATAATAATAATAATAATAATAATAATAATAATAATAATAATAATAATAATAATAATAATAATAATAATAATAATAATAATAATAATAATAATAATAATAATAATAATAATAATAATAATAATAATAATAATAATAATAATAATAATAATAATAATAATAATAATAATAATAATAATAATAATAATAATAATAATAATAATAATAATAATAATAATAATAATAATAATAATAATAATAATAATAATAATAATAATAATAATAAAATAAATTTCTGGCTCAAACAATTTAAATCCGCGTGGCCTAAGCTCGCTTTCTTTCTAGATGCCTTCCTGAGAAATCCTACCGCTGTTCCTAGTCTCCTAACCAAAGGTGTGACATATCTTCTCCCAAAAACAGACAAACCAACTAAAGATCCGTCCAAGTATAGGCCCATAACTTGTTTACCTACCATGTACAAAGTGTTGAGCGGAGTTATCTGCAACAAGGTTTACGACCATCTAACCAACCATAACCTACTGGCCGAGGAGCAAAAGGGCTGCAGGAGGAAAGCACAGGGATGCAGAGAGCAACTGGCGATTGACTCCACAGTAACGCAACATGCTATCAGAAATAAAAACAATCTCCACATAGCCTTTATAGATTATCAAAAGGCGTTTGATAGTGTGCCACACTCATGGTTGTTGCAGTGTCTGAACATGTATAAAATAAATCCAGTTATTGTCGAGCTACTAAGAATTATGATGACAACATGGAAGACGCAACTATGTATGGGAAATAACGCAATCGGAATAGATATCACCATTCAATGTGGAATTTTCCAAGGAGATGCACTAAGTGCATTATGGTTCTGTATGGCAATCAACCCACTTTCCACAGCTTTAAACAATCTCCAAGCCGGGTACGGGCTCAACAACAACACAAAACTAACACATCTAATGTACATGGATGACATTAAGCTGTATTCGTCGTCCGAACCAGAACTAAAAAAGCAGCTACGATGCGTTGAAAAGTTCTCAAACGACATCAGAATGAAATTCGGAATAGACAAATGCAGAACAAATAATATGCGACACGGCAAGTGGTATAAAGCGGAGGGACACAAGCTCACCCAAGCAGCAGGTGGAGAAGTCATCGAAAGCATGGACCGTAACGAAACCTACAAGTATCTTGGCTTTGCGCAGGCTAGAGGCATAGAGAGTCAACAGGTCAAGGACAAACTAATGGAAAAATTTAAAACCAGAATAAAATTAATACTGAAATCAAATCTGACAGCTCACAATATTGCTACTGCATATAATTCATACGCAGCACCGGTGATAGCCTACAGTTTTGGAGTGGTTCCATGGACAACTACTGAGCTAGAAGAACTCAATAGGATCACACGGGTGGCTTTCACAAAACAACGCAAACACCATCCCAGAGCATGCAAAGAACGGTTTCACTTACCACGCAGTGCAGGGGGGAGAGGAATCACAGACTTTCGAATTAGATGCAAGAAGCAAATAGATCTATTGAGAAAATACTTCTACTCAAAAACTACAGAATCGCCAATACATGACGCCATAACCAAGATCGACAGGAAGCTCACACCTCTAAATCTGCACGACAGAGACTTTCAGCCAGATAGCAGTTATACGCTCTCGACAATCGAAGATGCGTGGAAGGGAAAAGAATTGCACGGAAGATATCACAACATTCTTCATGACAAAGAGATTGACAAATCAGCAACGCTCAGCTGGTTGACCAAGGGAGGAATTTTTCCAGAGACTGAGGGCTTTCTCTTTGCCATACAAGATCAAGTAATAGCAACACGATCATATCTTAAGTACATCGTGAAAGACCCGAATATAAACACCACAGAATGCCGCATGTGCGGTAAGGCGCATGAAAATATTGAGCACCTAATAAGCGCATGCTGTGTCCTGGCTCCGAAAGAATACACAAACAGACATAACAACGCTGCAAAAATATTACACACTGAACTATGTCACAAGCTGAAGCTAATCGCAGAAAAAACGCCATACTACCAATATAATCCCCAAACCGTACTGGAGAATGATAATTTCTTAATCTATTGGGACAGGGAAATACAAACGGACAAGGAAGTAGCCCATAACAGACCTGACATAGTGGTCCAGTACAAACAAACTAAGACTATTCTGCTAATAGACGTCTCTATCCCAGCACCTGCAAATGTCAGTAAAAAAGAAAGAGAAAAAATAGAAAAATACGCACCACTATCCAATGATATGAAGAAAACGTGGCAAGCGGATTGCGTTAAAGTTGTCCCAATCGTTATCGGAGCTACAGGGGAAATAAGTAGAAATCTGAAAAAACACTTAAATACACTAGACTTACCTTACCAAATACACAGCGAACTTCAGAAGGCGGCAATTCTGGGAACTTGCAATGTCGTCAGGAAGGTGTTGAATAAGCCTGCAAAAGAGATAGAAGAAATAGATTAAACCACAGACAAGCTTACGAAACTTTGTGACTTACCTCACTGGTCGTAAGGAAACCCGTCGCAAGACGTGACCTAAAAAAAAAAAAAAAAAAAAAAAAATAATAATAATAATAATAATAATAATAATAATAATAATAATAATAATAATAATAATAATAATAATAATAATAATAATTATGACTGAGAGATGACTTGCTGGAATGCTATGAGAGCAGTAGCCCAGGTCGAAGGGGATATATGGCTCGTATGCGTGAGCAGTGGAATGTTATGCATCCTGAGCATAATACATTTACTGCTCAGAGCCTGCGAGACTATGTATCCTACCTTCGGCGAAGGGGATATGTAAGAAGACCTCAACAGCCGGCAGTACCTGGGGTACAGGAATTGCAGGTACATGTGGCTGAAGAGGTACTTCCCATTGCACCAGAAGAGAGTCTTCAAGACCGCAGGGCGCTACACAAGATAAAGCGCCCGAAGCCACAAGACCTAGCTAGAGCGGACGCAGAGCTATTGAATACTCTAACAGAAGAGCGCATTAATTGCCTCGTCTACGAGGCAGCTTGCTCCGTGTCGCCCAGGGCGCCCAATAGGGACCCCTGCGGCGACAGGGCGCAACGCCGAGTGAAGAAGATGGAAGCAAAAATCCTCTCAGCAAGGCAGCACGCATCCCGTATACAGTGTGTGGTGGAATACAAATTGGCAGGCAGGCCTTTTACGCCAAAAGTGCGCCGCATAGCGGCCAACCTGCGACGCACCCACCACACACTGAACGAAGCACTGTTGCAGACCATCAAGCAGCAGTGCTGCGAAAGGATACGGATGTTAGTGACTGCCAAACAAAATCTAATTCGGCGGGCGAGGGGTATTTCGGAAAATAAATTATTTTTCGAAAACCCCAGTCGCCTATTTCAGGCGCCGCCGAGGATTATTAACGATCCTCCGACCGCTGAGAGGGTGGAAAACTTCTGGAGGGGTATTTACGAGGTAACTCGGCCGCTCAACGTAAACACACCAGCCCTGGCACAGTTTGAAACCTTTGTGAGGGGGTTTCTACCACCTGAGCAACTGTGCCCACCAATAACCGTGGAGGAAGTTCGAAGTGCTCTTACGGGTGCTAAGAACTTTGCTGCCCCTGGGCCTGATGGAATTAGCACCTACTGGTGGAAAAAATTTCCATCAACCCATGAGGCCCTTGCCCGAATTTTTAACTCCTGGGTTAATGAGGGGCAGCCAATCCCTCCCTGGTTTATTGAGGGGCGAACCGTCCTTCTCCCCAAGAACGGAGACTTGTCCGACCCAAAGAACTATCGCCCGATAACATGTTTAAACGCCTGTTACAAGATTTTTACGCGACTCTTGTACCAGCGGATACTCCAAGCCATGGGTCCCGTGTTTAGTGGAGTATACGAGCAGCGAGGGTCAAAGAAAGGCGTAGCCGGCTGCAAGGAGAACCTTCTAATAGACCGATGTGTCACACAGGACTCCTTCCAGTACAAGCGAAACCTTTTGATGACCTGGATTGATTACCGTAAGGCCTTTGACACAACTTCTCATGAACTTATTATTCACCTTTTGAGAGGCCTTGCGGTGCCAGATCCCATAGCGAGATGCATTTCAGGAATGATGCCATTTTGGAAGACCCGATTTACCATATGTACGGGTAACGCAAAGGTGTCGACTGAATTGGTGTCATTCCGACGGGGAGTGTTTCAGGGTGATTCCCTCAGCCCACTCCTCTTTTGCGTCTCGCTACTTCCGTTATCCGTTGCTTTGCGGAACACAAAGGGATACATGTGCGGTGCTCCTGGCCGTAGAACCCATAAGGTTACTCACCTCTTTTATATGGATGACCTTAAGTTCTACGCGTCGACGAAGAGAGACCTCGACCAAGCTCTTCGGGTAGTACAGGAGTATACTCATGCGATCGGGATGGAGTTTGGGTTGGATAAGTGTGCGACGGTTCAACTTAAGAAAGGACGCCATGCGGATCACGCCGAGGACGCGCAACTTGTAGATGGGAGCATCCTACGACATCTGGATGCCGGAGAGACCTATACCTATCTGGGTGTTCCCCAGGGACACATCCATGATAGTGTAGCAATAAAAGGGTCTCTTCGCGACAAGTATCAGCAACGACTAAGACAAATCTGGAATTCAGAGTTGTCTGGAAAGAACAAAGTCGCTGCTACAAATATGCTTGCCGTCCCTATAATCACTTACTCCTTTGGAGTCATTAAGTGGAACGTGAACGAGTTGCGTGAAGTTGACGTGAAAACCCGCAAGATGATGACTCGATACCGAAGCCATCATACTAAGGCGTCTGTCCAACGGCTTTACTTCCCACGTTATCAGGGAGGCCGTGGACTCTTAAGTTTGGAGTGTTTACACAGACGAATAGTCCTAAGTACCGCGTGCGAAGTAATCAGAGACGAGGATCCCCTGCTATGCATGGTGCGTAACCATGAAACATTTGGGGTGGGGGCATTTCTTTTTAAAGCAGCACAAAGAGCAGCAGATGAGCTCCAAATAGTTTTCGACATAAGTCGGCGGCAGGAAAACTCCATTACACAGTTGACCTGCCAAAGACTTAAAACCACCTTAAAGAATGCAGAGGTAGACTATTTATTACGTCTACATATGGATAAGCCATTGCACAGTGTTTTCTATAAAACCATTGAAAACACTGGCTTATCCAAAAAGCTAAGCTTTGCATTCTTAAGGTCAGGTGCATTAAAGTCGGAAACTGAGGGGTTTATCATTGCTTGCCAAGACGGAGTCATCAACACCTTGGAACACCGAAGTCGCGTGATGGGTATACAGGTTCCTGATACAAGTTGTAGGGCCTGCCATAGGGCGCCGGAGACCCTATATCATTTGCTGTCCGCTTGCGGGCGCTATGCGGTCTCGGCGTATATCCATCGACACAACGCAGCGTTACGGGTGCTGTATTACCATCTAAGGCACTCGTACGGTGTTGATGATGCTCCAGTGCTGCCATATGTCCCCTCTGATATTCCGTCCGTCGTGGAGAATGACAGAACCAGAATATACTGGAATTTCGCATTCCCCACACTCCGGCTTGTAAACGCTAACAAGCCGGATATAGTACTCCTTGACAAAAATGACAAAACTATGTATGTCATTGAGTTCTCGGCTCCTGCCGAGACGAACATCATTGCCAAGGAAGAAGAGAAACGGACGAAATATCAGGATCTTCTCTTTGACCTTCGCCGAGTGTACCGGGGCTATACAGTCAAGCTAGTGGTTTTGGTAATTGGAGCTCTCGGAGGCGCACGGCAGACACTGCTCTCAGCTCTCAAGACCTTGCCGGCCTGCCGTGACAGGGCAGAGCAACTTGCAGGCAACATGCAGAAAGCAGTCATCCTCGGATCATTGCGTCTACTCAGGGCACACGATGCGGAACACCGTTTCTACTAACCCCGCGGTTGGTGGGGAGTAGAAACGGTAACGGACCATCTGGCCTACTTGCACCCGTGTGAGTCGGAGCCGCGAGACCGCAAGTAAGGCCACCACAAAAAAAAAAAAAAAATAATAATAATAATAATAATAATAATAGTAACCAGGCAGACGAGACGTGTGCGCTGGAGTAAAGAGGAGAATATCCAACTAATGAGCGCACATTACAAAGCAATGTCAGAAGGAAATGACCTAGAGAATGTGGGCAGGAGCTACAGACAGAGACTAGTGGAAGCATGGATTGAAAAAAACCCGAACAGACAACTATCAGGACAAACGCTTTCAGACAGAGTACGATGGCTTCTAAGAACTAACAAATTCTCTGACGCAGAACTTATTCAGATACAAAGGGAGAAGACACCACAAGTTCACACAAATGAAGCAGCAGGACCAAACAGACCGGCACCAATGAGAAGAACCTCTGGCAGATTCTCTCTCGGAATCACGGTGCAGAGGGAAGAAAACATAATGCATAATAGAACTACGGAAAACATTAGGAGGAACCAAATGCAATACACAGGCCTCGATTTGAATAGTCGTCCAATTATCCCAAAAGTAAATTACTCTAATACTACGCTACAAATTGTGAACCAAGTGAACAGTGCACTTGCAAACGTCATCCAAGAAAGCGAAAGCCTATCTGAAACATGCGATATTGTATACGCGGGAGCGGTCACAGTGTTCGAAATGTTGCAGATAAAGCTTAGATCAAGCCGCGCTGGAATAATACCAAAAAACAATGAGCCGCCGCCTTGGAAGAAACGAATCCAAAGCCGAATTGATCTTAGTCGAAAATATCTTGGACAAATCTACAACTACCTTCATGGAACGCCAAGTAAAAAAGTCGTGAACGCCGTCAAAACAATAGCTGCGAAACATCAAATCAAATGGACATCACCAAGGGTAAGCCAGAAACTCGAAGCTCTTGAAGATCACCTAAAACAAAAAGTCAAAGCATTAGGACACAGAATAAAAAAGTACAACACAAGAGTTAAAAGATTCCAACAAAATAAACAATTTATCCAAAACCAAAAACAGTTCTTCAGATCTCTGAATAAGGAGTCTAAAGAAACAAAACAAGAACCACCAAAACAACAAGAACTAGTTCAGTTTTGGAAAGGTATATGGTCGCACGAGGTACAGCATGATTTTGAAGTTCCCTGGATAAACGAAATCGAAACCGAAGTAAATTATCCGCCAATGGACAACATCAATATTACAGTCGAAAGTATTTCTAGTGCACTAAAAAGGGCTGGGAATTGGAAGGCGCCGGGTGTCGATAAAATCCAAAACTACTGGTGGAAAATGTTCACTAGTGCCCACCAAAAGTTAGCTTTACAACTGCAGGAAGTTTATGAAGATCCAACAAAATGCCCAAACTACCTCACCCAGGGTGTCACCTATATGTTGCCAAAAGACGGTGTGCAACCAGATCCAAAAAAGTACCGCCCAATCACCTGCCTACCAACTATATATAAAATATTTACATCTATAATATCTTCATCCATTGATAGATTTACTCGCCAACACAACATAATTGCTTATGAACAAAACGGATGCCGGAAGATGGCCCAAGGAAGTAAGGAGCTACTTGTAATCGATTCTATCATTACCGAACAAGCTACAAAAAAACGACGCAACCTATCAGTGGCTTGGATTGATTACAAGAAAGCTTTTGATTCGGTACCGCATTCATGGCTCATTAAAGTCCTCCAACTTTATAAGGTAAGTGACAAAACGGTAAATTGCTTGCAAAACCTCATGAGCAAATGGAGAACAGCGTTGGTCATGAATACCGACAGCGCTAGCTACACCACGGAAGAGATCAACATCAACCGAGGGATATTTCAGGGCGACTCTTTAAGCCCTCTCTGGTTTTGTTTGTCTCTCAACCCCCTAAGTCAGTTACTAAACAGAAGACCAGGTTATATTATAGAAAGAGACCCATATATCCAAATTACACACTCCCTATATATGGATGACCTAAAACTCTACTCGTCAAACCCAGACCAACTGCAAAGTCAACTTGAAGTAGTAAAATCATTTAGTGATGCCATAAAGATGGAAATGGGCATTGAAAAGTGTGGGGTCTTCAATATACACAGGGGAAAAATTTTGGATCAAGATAATTTAAGCCTAATGGATGGTACCATAATACCCTCTATAGAACCATACTCGTCCTACAAATACCTAGGATTCCAACAAAGCCTATGTATTAAACAAAAGGAAATGAAAGAAGTATTCCGAGGAAAACTTCTAGAACGAGTACGGCAAGTCCTCTCAACTAGGCTGGCATCAAAAAATCTATTTCAGGCGCTGAATAGTTGGTCTATTCCAACAATTATGTATTCGTTTGGCATCATAAAGTGGTCACTAACGGATTTAAGAGCAATGGACAGGACGATACGGACCCTATTAACAAAATACGGATACCATCACCCAAAAGCCGAAATGAACCGTCTCTACATACCAAGGGCTCAAGGCGGCAGAGGACTACATAACCTTGAAATGACATGCGGGCACCAAATATTAAAACTTCGGAAGTATTTCGAAAACACCAACTTACCACTACACAGATCCTTGGTTCGAACAGACAAGAAACTATCCGCTCTGAATTTATCCGGCGAAGCTCCAATAACTGCACCATCTTTTATTGAGCTCGTGGCGGAGTGGGCTGGAAAGCAACTACATGGAAGATTCCCAGCAAACCTAAAACAAAATCATATCAGCATTGATTTATCAAATACTTACCTTAAAGCCGGATATCTGTTTCCAGAAACGGAGGGCTCGCTTATGGCGATCCAAGACCAGGTTGTCCCAACAAGAGCGTACCGCAAGCACATCCTTAAAGAAAACCTCGATAATGATCTGTGTAGAAAATGTAAGGGAACAGCGGAAAGCATCCAACATGTAACAGCGGGCTGCCCAAAGTTAGCACCCAGGCAATACCTCAAGCGGCATGATGAGATGGGCAAAATTTACCATCAAGCCATTGCTCTCACGACAGAACTAGTCACTGAGGAAAAAGAGTACTATAAATACACCCCAAAAGGAGTCCTCGAGAACACAAAATTTAAAATGTACTGGGATACGTCGATGATTACTGATAGAGAGGTGCAACATAATAGGCCTGATATTGTACTGTTTAATAAGGATAAGAAATCAGTTATCATAATAGACATTACAAATCCGCTCGACGAAAACATTTAGAAAGCTTATGAAGAGAAAAAACGAAAGTACACAGACCTGGCTTTTGAACTAACCCAAATCTACCAACTAAAACAAGCAAAAATTGTTCCACTTGTAGTATCGGTTAACGGGATTGTGCATGAACATTTAAAGCACCACACAAATGACTTAGGCCTGTCTGATAAAATCATTACCCTAGCACAAAAAGTAGTAGTTCTGGGTACTGCTCGCATTGTTCGGTCGTTTCTGAATGACCCGTAGTTTGCCTTGGAGAAATCCCGGCAACTATGTAACCCCAAAAGGTGACAAAAAAAAAAAAATAATAATAATAATAATAATAATAATAATAATAATAAAAAAATAATAATAATAATAATAATAATAATAATAATAATAATAATAATAATAATAATAATAATAATAATAATAATAATAATAATAATAATAATAATAATAATAATAATAATAATAATAATAATAATAATAATAATAATAATAATAATAATAATAATAATAATAATAATAATAATAATAATAATAATAATAATAATAATAATAATAATAATAATAATAATAATAATAATAATAATAATAATAATAATAATAATAATAATAATAATAATAATAATAATAATAATTACGGAGAGGATTCTTGGACCTAAGGGAGCAATGGGCAGGGCAGATATCAAGCATAAGAAATTTTTTCTACAGTAAAACAAATAGCCAACTCCACCGTATAATTTCTGACGCTGATAAAAGCCTAACTCCATTGAATCTAGCGGACCAAAACTTTCAACCCACTGTGATAACGTTAGCGCAAAAGTTGACTCAATGGGGTCAAAAAGAGCTTCATGGCAGATACTACAACCACCTACATAATGAACTAATAGATCATAAGGAATCAATTAGATGGGCAGACCAAGGATACCTTCACCCAGAGTCAGAGGGCTTTCTTATTGCGATTCAGGATCAAGTAATTAAAACCAGAAATTATGCAAAATTTATCCTAAAAGAAGACATACCCAACGACCGATGCAGAAAATGCAACGCTGCAACCGAAACGATTGATCATATCCTTGGTGCCTGCGCAATCTTAGCTCCAACGGCCTATATAAAAAGGCATAACTTGGCTGCGGGAATAGTTCATCAAGAACTACTTATCAAAACAAATATGAAGACAGATAAAACACCATATTATCAGTATCAACCCAATGAAGTTGAAGAAAATGAAAATTGGAGATTACTGTGGGATAAGACAATACATACAGACCGTACTGTTGCACATAACAGACCTGATATTGTGTTTGTGGACAAAAAAGAAAAAAACACTTATCTAATTGATATTTCTGTTCCGGGAAACCATAACATCCAGGCGAAATACCGGGAAAAAATTGAGAAGTACGAACTTCTAAAAGAGGAAGTAAAAAGATTATGGTCTATGAAGAAAGTTTACGTCATACCCATAATCATATCTGTTACCGGAATCATTCCAAAATCTCTAAAAGAAAACCTTACAACACTAGACCTACCTGTGAACATGATTGGACATTTGCAAAGGGCTGTCGTCTTGCAGACTCTGTCGATTGCTCGATCATTTCTAAACCACGACACCAATGGGTCTTGAAGAAATTGATCTTCCGACTCGCTGGGACGCCCCAGGGCAAACCTGTGAAAAAAAAAAAAAAATAATAATAATAATAATAATAATAATAATAATAATAATAATAATAATAATAATAATAATAATAATAATAATAATAATAATAATAATAATAATAATAATAATAATAATAATAATAATAATAATAATAATAATAATAATAATAATAATAATAATAATAATAATAATAATAATAATAATAATAATAATAATAATAATAATAATAATAATAATAATAATAATAATAATAATAATAATAATAATAATAATAATAATAATAATAATGAAACATGCAGAGTATGTGGTCAAAAACAAGAGACAATACAACATATAATCAGCGGATGCAGTGTTATCGCTCCCAAGGAGTACCTTAATAGACACAACGACGTCGCGAAGATTATACACAGTAACCTTTGTAGCAAGTATAAGCTAAAGAACACTAACCAGCCCTATTACAAATATAATCCAGAACCAGTGGCAGAGAATCAAAATGTTAAAATCTATTGGGATACATCAATAGTTACTGATAGAACTGTGCTTCATAACAAACCTGATATAATTGTCATTGATAAAGCTGCTAAAACTGCCCAAGTAATCGACGTCGCCATTCCTCTTGACGAAAATATTAGCAAATCATACACCGAAAAAGTGATTAAATACCAAGACCTTCGTCACGAGCTGAAACATCTTTATAATCTGAAAAATGTGGATATCCTGCCATTTATAATTTCTGCCAACGGATTAGTGGAAAAAAACTTTCTTAAAAACCTTAAAAGCCTTACCATAGATGTAAATGTAAGAAACATCACAGCTTCCGCACAAAAAGCTGTCATACTGGGGACGTGCCATATCGTCCGAAGATACTTGTTGCGGGATTTGTAACCTTGACTATAGGTCCGGTGACAAATTCCTTAGAAAAACCTTACCGCTCAGGCGTGAAAAAAAAAAAAAAAAAAAAAAAAAAAAAAAAAAAAAAATAATAATAATAATAATAATAATAATAATAATAATAATAATAATAATAATAATAATAATAATAATAATAATAATAATAATAATAATAATAATAATAATAATAATAATAATAACAATAATAATAATAATAATAATAATAATAATAATAATAATAATAATAATAATAATAATAATAATAATAATAATAATAATAATAATAATAATAATAATAATAATAATAATAATAATAGTCCTAATAATAGGGCAAGGAGGCACACAAGAACAACGCCTGGGTATTAGCAACACTCCCCTTTACCCCAGCTGCAAGGGTCAAATCGGATCGGCAACCTGCAACACAGGTGACCCACGAGGACGAAAGCCTATTTCTCCTAAATGTCGACCGGGGGCTGGCTAGGGTAACCTCCTGCCGGTCCCTACGACTCGGTTCAAAACGCAGAGGATCGAGAGGGCCCCCACAACCGACCCCGTCGGATGAGGGATCAGAGGCAAGGTGGAGGGGCCCAGCCGGATGGATTGCCCGATGATGACCGCAACGAACAAGGACGCTTTGAGTGGACCAATGATCTGAGAGATGACCTGCTGGAATGCTATGAGAGCAGTAGCCCAGGTCGAAGGGGATATATGGCTCGTATGCGTGAGCAGTGGAATGTTATGCATCCTGAGCATAATACATTTACTGCTCAGGGCCTGCGAGACTATGTGTCTTATCTTCGGCGAAGGGGTTATGTTAGAGGGCCTCAACAGCCCGCAGTACCTGAGGTACAGGAACCGCGGGTACGGTTGGTTGAAGAGGTACTTCCCGTAGCGCCAGTAGAGAGACTCCGAGACCGCAGGGCGCTGCACAAAACTAAGCGCCCAAAGCCACAAGACCTAGCTAGAGCGGACGCAGAGCTGTTAAATACTCTAACAGAAGAAGCTGACATCTGGCGCATTAATTGTCTCGTCTACGAGGCAGCTTGCTCCGTGTCGCCCAGGGCGCCCAATAGGGACCCCTGCGGCGACAGGGCGCAACGCCGAGTGAAGAAGATGGAAGCAAAAATCCTCTCAGCAAGGCAGCACGCATCCCGTATACAGTGTGTGGTGGAATACAAATTGGCAGGCAGGCCTTTTACGCCAAAAGTGCGCCGCATAGCGGCCAACCTGCGACGCACCCACCACACACTGAACGAAGCACTGTTGCAGACCATCAAGCAGCAGTGCTGCGAAAGGATACGGATGTTAGTGACTGCCAAACAAAATCTAATTCGGCGGGCGAGGTGT
>OY755039.1:38579893-38587393 GCA_963576565.1 Aspidapion aeneum
ATAATAATAATAATAATAATAATAATAATAATAATAATAATAATAATAATAATAATAATAATAATAATAATAATAATAATAATAATAATAATAATAATAATAATAATAATAATAATAATAATAATAATAATAATAATAATAATAATAATAATAATAATAATAATAATAATAATAATAATAATAATAATAATAATAATAATAATAATAATAATAATAATAATAATAATAATAATAATAATAATAATAATAATAATAATAATAATAATAATAATAATAATAATAATAATAATAATAATAATAATAATAATAATAATAATAATAATAATAATAATAATAATAATAATAATAATAATAATAATAATAATAATAATAATAATAATAATAATAATAATAATAATAATAATAATAATAATAATAATAATAATAATAATAATAATAATAATAATAATAATAATAATAATAATAATAATAATAATAATAATAATAATAATAATAATAATAATAATAATAATAATAATAATAATAATAATAATAATAATAATAATAATAATAATAATAATAATAATAATAATAATAATAATAATAATAATAATAATAATAATAATAATAATAATAATAATAATAATAATAATAATAATAATAATAATAATAATAATAATAATAATAATATTAATATTAATAATAATAATAATAATAATAATAATAATAATAATAATAATAATAATAATAATAATAATAATAATAATAATAATAATAATAATAATAATAATAATAATAATAATAATAATAATAATAATAATAATAATAATAATAATAATAATAATAATAATAATAATAATAATAATAATAATAATAATAATAATAATAATAATAATAATAATAATAATAATAATAATAATAATAATAATAATAATAATAATAATAATAATAATAATAATAATAATAATAATAATAATAATAATAATAATAATAATAATAATAATAATAATAATAATAATAATAATAATAATAATAATAATAATAATAATAATAATAATAATAATAATAATAATAATAATAATAATAATAATAATAATAATAATAATAATAATAATAATAATAATAATAATAATAATAATAATAATAATAATAATAATAATAATAATAATAATAATAATAATAATAATAATAATAATAATAATAATAATAATAATAATAATAATAATAATAATAATAATAATAATAATAATAATAATAATAATAATAATAATAATAATAATAATAATAATAATAATAATAATAATAATAATAATAATAATAATAATAATAATAATAATAATAGACGCGGATGTAAATGTGATAGACGAAGGCCAAGCACAAGTAATAGAAAAGTTCGATGAGATATACATGAAATACAACGGAACCCTACCAGAAATGAGGCCAAGAATACCTAAGCTAAAGACAAATAAAAACACAAAGCAAACAATAACCCTCATAAATAACACAATAGCAGAAAAAATCAACGATGCACACAATATCCTTGACCTCCACACAATTATTTACGTTGGCGCAATGACCACGATTGAAATAAACCAACAAATAAAAAATAAACCCAAAGAAGACACCTCGACCTCAACAGAATCTCAACCACCTTGGGAAAGACGACTCATTAAACGAATCGAGGAACTTAGAAAACATATAGGACAAATAGAACAAGCTAGCAGAAACACAGCAAGCGAAAAACTTAAACGAAAAACAAAAAAACTGATAAACAAATACAAAAATGAAAGTAACAACACCAACCAAGAAATACTCGATCTACTCAAGCAACAATTAGCGGCCAGAGCTAAAAGACTCCGAAGATTCAAAGAAAGTCGCCAGCGAAGACAGGACAACAACCAATTCGAGGATAACGAGGGAAGGTTCTACAGACAACTTAAATCCACAACAAATAACAAAGAAGACGAACAACCAGGGAAAGAAGACACAAAAAGCTATTGGAAGAACATATGGGCCGTCCCAAAACAACACAAAAAGAAAGCAAAATGGATAACGAAAGAAAAAGAAAGGATGACAAACAAGAGGAGAATGATTAACCACACAGTAGTACTGGAAGAACTCGAGAAGGTGATCAAAAAGAGCAAAAACTGGAAAGCTCCAGGCATTGATAAAATACAAAACTTCTGGATCAAAAAATTCAAAAGCACACACAAAAAAATCGCCGACATCTTCACAGACATACTGGAAAACCGGACTGAACTACCAACATTTATGACACAAGGAATTACTTATCTTCTCCCAAAAACGTCACCTACGAGCAAGAACCCTAGTAAATATCGCCCTATTACATGTCTCCCAACACTCTATAAGTTACTGACAGGAGTTATAGCTGAAAAAATATATAAGCACCTAACCGAGAACGAACTCTTGGCAACAGAGCAAAAGGGATGCACAAAGTCAGCAAAAGGATGCAAAGACCAACTGGTAATCGATGCCATAATAACAGGAAACGCAAAGAAAGAGAAAAAAGATCTTTACACTGCATATATAGATTACCAGAAAGCCTTTGACAGCGTACCACACACTTGGCTGCTGGAGGTACTGGAACTATATAAGATTGACCCGCAAATAATAAAGCTCCTAGAAAAGGCAATGAACACATGGAAAACCACATTAACAATCACAGCTAAAAATAAGCAACAAGTAATCGGAGATATACCTATACAGTGCGGAATTTTCCAGGGAGACGCTCTAAGCCCGCTATGGTTCTGCCTGGCTCTCAATCCGCTCTCCTCCACACTAAAAGAACAAAATAAAGGTGTAAAGTTAGAAAACAACAAAATACTTACCCACCTCCTATACATGGACGATCTCAAAACATATGCGTCATCCAACGAAGACCTGGAAAAAAACATCCAAATAATAAAAAAGTTCAGTGAAGACATTAACATGACATTTGGCCTAGACAAATGTCGCATCAATGTCATGGAAAAAGGGAAATGGAGGAAACATCAAGGAGTAGAAATGGGAGAGGATGCTGGAGTGATAGAAGGAATGGAAGAGGACGAGCTGTACAAATATTTGGGATACCAGCAAGCACGTGGGATAGATCAGAAACAAACCAAAGAACACCTTAGATGCAATCTCAAACAAAGGCTCAAAATGATAATGAGGACGAAGCTACGTGGAAGGAATATGGTGAAGGCAATCAACACCTATGCAATCCCAATCCTAACATATAGCCTCGGCATCATATCGTGGACACAAACAGAGCTAACCGAACTTAACCGCACAATACGAACTGTAGCCACTAAACACAGGTTCCACCACCCAAGAAGCTCTATGGAAAGATTTCACCTTCCCAGAGAGCAAGGAGGATGGGGAGTGTTAAACATTGAAGAACTACATAAGAAACAAATAAAAAACCTAAGAACCTACTTTCACAAAAAAGCGGAAGAGACCGGACTGTACAAAGCAATAGTAAACAAAGACAATAAAATCACGCCCCTGAACCTACAAAGCAGACAATTACCTGAAGAAGAATCCATAAATCACATGGAAAAATGGCTTAGCAAAGAATTACATGGACGATATCCTGCATTACTCAAGCAGGCCCACATCAATGAAAAAGCATCACTGGACTGGCTTAAGAAGGGACAGCTGTTCCCAGAAACAGAAGGGTTTGTCATGGCTATCCAAGATCAAGTAATTCCCACACGCAATTACCAAAAACACATAATGAAACAACGCATAGAAACAGATAAATGTAGAATGTGTGGAGAACAAACAGAATCGATAGATCACATAGTGAGCGGTTGCACAGTACTAGCCCCCAACGAATACACAAAAAGGCACGACAACGTAGGAAAAGTCATATACCAGGAATTTCTAAAAAAAATAAAACCTGACGCACCTCACACCCCGTACTATAAGCTAAAACCCGACTCTGTGAATGAAAATGAGAACTACAAGCTATATTGGAACAGAGAAATAATCACGGACGTACATATACCACATAACAAACCAGATATGGTGCTTGTGAACAAACAAACAAAACAAGCGTACATCATAGACATGGCAATCCCGCTGCCCACAAACACTCAACGAAAATACCAAGAAAAAATAAACAAATACTTGCCATTAGCAAATGAGATCAAAGACATGTGGAACCAAGATCGAGTCACCATTGTGCCAATAATCTTCGGAGCTACTGGGGAAGTACCGTCAGCAACACTCGATGGCCTCAAAACCCTGGAAATAAAAGAAAATCTAGTTAGTCAAATGCAAAAAATCACTCTGATAGAAACTACTGGAATCGTACGTAAAGTTCTGAACTTACCTTGAAAATACTTACCTATACCGTAGACCCCACTTCGAATCCTTGTACGCAAGTACCGGAGAGAAGCTCTAACCAGGAAGACCTGTGGAACCTGAAAATAATAATAATAATAATAATAATAATAATAATAATAATAATAATAATAATAATAATAATAATAATAATAATAATAATAATAATAATAATAATAATAATAATAATAATAATAATAATAATAATAATAATAATAATAATAATAATAATAATAATAATAATAATAATAATAATAATAATAATAATAATAATAATAATAATCACCTCTTTTATATGGATGACCTTAAGTTCTACGCGTCGACGAAGAGAGACCTCGACCAAGCTCTTCGGGTAGTACAGGAGTATACTCATGCGATCGGGATGGAGTTTGGGTTAGATAAGTGTGCGACGGTTCAACTTAAGAAAGGACGCCATGCGGATCACGCCGAGGACGCGCAACTTGTAGATGGGAGCATCCTACGACATCTGGATGCCGGAGAGACCTATACCTATCTGGGTGTTCCCCAGGGACACATCCATGATAGTGTAGCAATAAAAGGGTCTCTTCGCGACAAGTATCAGCAGCGACTAAGACAAATCTGGAATTCAGAGTTGTCTGGAAAGAACAAAGTCGCTGCTACAAACATGCTTGCCGTTCCTATAATCACTTACTCCTTTGGAGTCATTAAGTGGAACGTGAACGAGTTGCGTGAAATTGACGTGAAAACCCGCAAGATGATGACTCGATACCGAAGCCATCATCCTAAGGCGTCTGTCCAACGGCTTTACTTCCCACGTTATCAGGGAGGCCGTGGACTCTTAAGTTTGGAGTGTTTACATAGACGGATAGTCCTAAGTACCGCGTGCGAGGTAATCAGAGACGAGGATCCCCTGTTATGCATGGTGCGTAACCATGAAACATTTGGGGTGGGGGCATTTCTTTTTAAAGCAGCACAAAGAGCAGCAGATGAGCTCCAAATAGTTTTCGACATAAGTCGGCGGCAGGAAAACTCCATTACAGAGTTGACCTGCCAAAGACTTAAAACCACCTTAAAGAATGCAGAGGTAGACTATTTAATACGTCTACATATGGATAAGCCATTGCACAGTGTTTTCTATAAAACCATTGAAAACACTGGCTTATCCAAAAAGCTAAGCTTTGCATTCTTAAGGTCAGGTGCATTAAAGTCGGAAACTGAGGGGTTTATTATTGCTTGCCAAGACGGAGTCATCAACACCTTGGAACACCGAAGTCGCGTGATGGGTATACAGGTTCCTGATACAAGTTGTAGGGCCTGCCATAGGGCGCCGGAGACCTTATATCATTTGCTGTCCGCTTGCGGGCGCTATGCGGTCTCGGCGTATATCCATCGACACAACGCAGCGTTACGGGTGCTGTATTACCATCTAAGGCACTCGTACGGTGTTGATGATGCTCCAGTGCTGCCATATGTCCCCTCTGATATTCCGTCCGTAGTGGAGAATGACAGAACCAGAATATACTGGAATTTCGCTTTCCCCACACTCCGGCTTGTAAACGCTAACAAGCCGGATATAGTACTCCTTGACAAAAATGACAAAATTATGTATGTCATTGAGTTCTCGGCTCCTGCCGAGACGAACATCATTGCCAAGGAGGAAGAGAAACGGACGAAATATCAGGATCTTCTCTTTGACCTTCGCCGAGTGTACCGGGGCTATACAGTCAAGCTAGTGGTTTTGGTAATTGGAGCTCTCGGAGGCGCACGGCAGACACTGCTCTCAGCTCTCAAGACCTTGCCGGCCTGCCGTGACAGGGCAGAGCAACTTGCAGGCAACATGCAGAAAGCAGTCATCCTCGGATCATTGCGTCTACTCAGGGCACACGATGCGGAACACCGTTTCTACTAACCCCGCGGTTGGTGGGGAGTAGAAACGGTAACGGAACATCTGGCCTACTTGCACCCGTGTGAGTCGGAGCCGCGGGACCGCAAGTAAGGCCATCCAAAAAAAAAAAAAAAAAAAATAATAATAATAATAATAATAATAATAATAATAATAATAATAATAATAATAATAATAATAATAATAATAATAATAATAATAATAATAATAATAATAATAATAATAATAATAATAATAATAATAATAATAATAATAATAATAATAATAATAATAATAATAATAATAATAATAATAATAATAATAATAATAATAATAATAATAATAATAATAATAATAATAATAATAATAATAATAATAATAATAATAATAATAATAATAATAATAATAATAATAATAATAATAGACGCGGATGTAAATGTGATAGACGAAGGCCAAGCACAAGTAATAGAAAAGTTCGATGAGATATACATGAAATACAACGGAACCCTACCAGAAATGAGGCCAAGAATACCTAAGCTAAAGACAAATAAAAACACAAAGCAAACAATAACCCTCATAAATAACACAATAGCAGAAAAAATCAACGATGCACACAATATCCTTGACCTCCACACAATTATTTACGTTGGCGCAATGACCACGATTGAAATAAACCAACAAATAAAAAATAAACCCAAAGAAGACACCTCGACCTCAACAGAATCTCAACCACCTTGGGAAAGACGACTCATTAAACGAATCGAGGAACTTAGAAAACATATAGGACAAATAGAACAAGCTAGCAGAAACACAGCAAGCGAAAAACTTAAACGAAAAACAAAAAAACTGATAAACAAATACAAAAATGAAAGTAACAACACCAACCAAGAAATACTCGATCTACTCAAGCAACAATTAGCGGCCAGAGCTAAAAGACTCCGAAGATTCAAAGAAAGTCGCCAGCGAAGACAGGACAACAACCAATTCGAGGATAACGAGGGAAGGTTCTACAGACAACTTAAATCCACAACAAATAACAAAGAAGACGAACAACCAGGGAAAGAAGACACAAAAAGCTATTGGAAGAACATATGGGCCGTCCCAAAACAACACAAAAAGAAAGCAAAATGGATAACGAAAGAAAAAGAAAGGATGACAAACAAGAGGAGAATGATTAACCACACAGTAGTACTGGAAGAACTCGAGAAGGTGATCAAAAAGAGCAAAAACTGGAAAGCTCCAGGCATTGATAAAATACAAAACTTCTGGATCAAAAAATTCAAAAGCACACACAAAAAAATCGCCGA
>OY755039.1:40027393-40117588 GCA_963576565.1 Aspidapion aeneum
CTGTCTGTCTGTCTGTCTGTCTGTCTGTCTGTCTGTCTGTCTGTCTGTCTGTCTGTCTGTCTGTCTGTCTGTCTGTCTGTCTGTCTGTCTGTCTGTCTGTCTGTCTGTCTGTCTGTCTGTCTGTCTGTCTGTCTGTCTGTCTGTCTGTCTGTCTGTCTGTCTGTCTGTCTGTCTGTCTGTCTGTCTGTCTGTCTGTCTGTCTGTCTGTCTGTCTGTCTGTCTGTCTGTCTGTCTGTCTGTCTGTCTGTCTGTCTGTCTGTCTGTCTGTCTGTCTGTCTGTCTGTCTGTCTGTCTGTCTGTCTGTCTGTCTGTCTGTCTGTCTGTCTGTCTGTCTGTCTGTCTGTCTGTCTGTCTGTCTGTCTGTCTGTCTGTCTGTCTGTCTGTCTGTCTGTCTGTCTGTCTGTCTGTCTGTCTGTCTGTCTGTCTGTCTGTCTGTCTGTCTGTCTGTCTGTCTGTCTGTCTGTCTGTCTGTCTGTCTGTCTGTCTGTCTGTCTGTCTGTCTGTCTGTCTGTCTGTCTGTCTGTCTGTCTGTCTGTCTGTCTGTCTGTCTGTCTGTCTGTCTGTCTGTCTGTCTGTCTGTCTGTCTGTCTGTCTGTCTGTCTGTCTGTAATGACCAACGCGCATAACTCAAAAACCGCTTGCCCGATTTTAATCAAATTTGCTACCTAGGCTGGGTCTCGGGTCGGGATGGTCCCATTTAAAAATGAACGAAATCCATCGATCACAAGCCAAACAAAAGGATAGGGGTAGAATTCAAAAATTAGAGTTTATGTGAAAATATGGCGTGTGTGATATCAAACGAAAGGTAATTGAGTCTGGAGTTAGAAAAAATAGGGGGTAGATTTCAAAAATTAGAGTTTAACTTAAACATGGCTTGTGTGGTATCAAATGAAAGGTAATTGAGCCTGGAGTTGAATAAAATTATATTTCAGATTTTAGTTATATTAGCTCACACGAACACTATAACTATAGTACTTAGTGTGAGCTTAGGTACCCATATATTGGCAGAGTATTTTTTATTACTGTAAAAAGATTCCTGAGGCACTTTTTTAAGAGCAATTCAACTGTCAAATTAAATTTTATCTGTCTCTTTTAGTTTTTGAGATATTATATAAGGTTTGTATTTTTCTTATGGAATGACCTTTTTTTATTCGATTTTTGAAATCAGCGTAATTTTTTTTTTTAATGACATGTCACACTTAATATTTTATTTTTTATTTTTTTTATTGTTTTTTATATTTTTAGTTTTTAGTTACCTCTTAACTTTTTTTTTTAGTTTGCTGAATAAGAATTGGTTTAAATTATTTTTAAATCACTTAAAAAAAATTAAAAAAATAAGAAGTAATAAAAAAATAAAAATATAAAAAATATAAAAAAATAAAAAAATTAAATATTAAGTGTGAAACATCATTTTAAAGAAAATTTTACGCTAATTTTAAAAATCGAATAAAATAAGGATCAATCCATAAGTAAAATATAAACTTTATGTAATATCTCAAAAACTAAAAGCGAGGGGTAAACCGCGCTTCCAAAATTGTGTACACTAATACCTCATTTTACCTCTAATACCCGAATTTGTTAAACTAATACCTCTATTACCCTCTAATACCCATAGTAATACCCACTAATACCCACTAATACCTACTCGAGCCTACTAATACCCACTAATATCTCTGGAAAAAAATCCACTTTTCGCAGTTAAAAAGTTATTAGAGTGTTTTTGGTCAGCACATGTAGACGTCAATTTCGCTATAGTAGTGGTTATGTTAGTAGTTAATAACCATAACTATTTGTCACGAACAACACAGTTTTTGGCACGCCACATAACGAACTGTCATTTCATAAAACTGCAAGAAAACCATTTTACAAGAAAAATAGTTTGAAACTTTCATCAAAATAATTAAAAATGTTCAAAACATGACAAAAATATGAATTTGGAACACGATTCCAGTTTTGGTTGGTTGAAATGTCAATGTAAAATAACTATGCCCACTCACATAAAGTTAGCGCTAAAGATCCGTAATTAACCACGTTCTTTGTGGTAATTAAACAAAACCACGGGACAGGTCGCTATTGCGCCGACTCAGAATAACCACAACCACGATTTTGGAGACAAATGTGCTGACCAAAAACACTCTATTACTTGCCTTAAATGAGAAAGGGTTATAAACTTACCAATATTTGAAACAATTAAAACTTCTATATTTTTAATTCAAAATAATGTTTATTTCCAAATTATTTTGAACCGAGTCTTGAACAAATCTTCAACGAGAAATAACAATAAACGTAAATAATATGTACCGAAATATGCTATGAATAAAAAAAAATGAATTGGAAATAATTTATTACAATCACCTTATCACTTATTGCAATAACATGAAAGAAAAACGCTGCCAATGGAATCAGAACTTCCACGCCATGTGATTTTTCGAAAAAAAGGGGGTAGCCCATCTTTCAACAACTTAATTATTTATTTTCAAAAACATCCTAAATTAAAGAAATGAGGTTTGCACCTCCGAAAACCATGAAAATGGCACATCACTTGCCTTTTTACGGTATTTAGATCTCTCTCTCTCAAACCTCGAAAACGACATATTACACGATATTTTGCATCTTACCCCCCCCCCCCCCTTCTTACCATCACCACCAAGCTCTGGATTTAAGAATAATAACAAATATACTCCGATTCAAAATAATTGAGACACTTTTTATTGACTGCTTGACAAATGTGACATTACAAATAACATTTAAATGTCAGACTTGTCAAACTCTCAGTAAATGTTGTCTCAATTTTTTTGAATTGGAGTATAGTTAATGGAAATGAGATCCCCGAACCCGCAAACCTCGAAAACGACATATTACACGATATTTTCCATCTCACCACATCCCCACCCCTTCTTACCCCCATCCCCAAAGCTAAGTACGTCATGCAGCTCTTGAACAACCTGATTGAAAATTTACATGTGAAAACAGACCCCGAAACCGTCCTCATTGCATTTTACACCGAAAAATTCATTTTTTTGGCAGTTCAACCCACCTCTTACCCCCTACCCCTGGGCTGATTTGGCTTAAATAAAATCCGAACCATTCTCCTATGGAGCTCTACCTGTGTGCCAAATTTCAAGTCGATAGCTCAATTCATTCAAAAGTTATCGCGTAAACTAACAGACCGACCGACACACCGACAGACTTATAGACCGATAGACACAATTTTTTTTTTGCTGAAAATAGGTTTTCTACGCGTTTTGGGCCATTTTAAGACGATTTAGCCAATAAAAATTTTTCGAAATTTTTTGCCAATACTATACTTCCACATCATTTAGGACTTTACAAGTAAAAATGAACGGCAGTCAATAACCAAAAATTTATTTCGACCCCTTGAAAAATTTAAAATTGAATTTAAAAAATCATATTACTACTTGTATTACACTATTATTGGCAACATTGTAAAAAAATATCAATCGTGCTGCACTCGGTGCTGCATGAAAATATTGGAGTTAACATAACCTAACTTTATTGCTGGCTTTATTGCTTTAGCCGATTGCCAACTTAAATTAAAGTATTATGAAAAATGAATCATATAGACAATTCTCAGTCTCACAGACATTTCTTCTACTGAACATAACTTACCTTATTTTTTTTCACTGCCACCACAAAAAAAAACATAAAGTTTTTCACTGGATACGCACCTCGATACGCACGGTTTTTTTCACAACAGGTGTAGGCAATGTTGCCAAATCGTTAATATGTATCTACTAATAAGGAGGTTCCCATAAAAAATGCTCATAATCTACTGTAGCATATTGATACGCGTCGAAAGGTACCAGATACCAGGTTACTTTTTGGTAAACTTATCACGTCCTTGCAATTCAACTACAGGTAAATTTAGTGGGAATAAGGACACTGTTGTTCTGGTAAATATACGTTTTAATCCATCGGTAACGTTTCGACAATGATTTTTGTCTTCATCAGACCTTCAGACTAGATCGTACATTGGAACAACAAAAAACAAGAATTCAAGCACATCAGGAAAACAAACGGCACAAAATTAAAAACGAAACCCAACATTAATCTGCTGATTATTTATATTTTCTTTCGAAACGTTACCGATGGATTAAAACGTATATTTACCAGAACAACAGTGTCCTTATTCCCACTAAATTTACCTGTATACCAGGTTACATTGGGCTTGTTCAGTGGTGGTTTATTGTAAAATAAGTATTGCTATTTAAGGGCTGATATTTGGTATAATGCGTTTTCATACATAAACACACATTTTAGTAAAATAAAAAAAAAAATTGGCAAGTTCCCTATTAATCACGGAGAAATTATATGTTTTAAACAAATTTTAAATAATTTTGTGTGTAAAATTATCTCTGATATTTACCAATCCGGGATTATTTTATCAAACCCGTAACACTTAAAAATCCTGATGGTTCTAGGAACTGCGAAGTTCGTTAGTATATATGCATAATAAGAGGACATAAGAACAAACATGTGTGCCGTTAATTTTGAGAGTAATCTCAAGTGAATTAAAACTGATTAAACAAATTTTCATAGTTAGACAAACAAAAAGTTAATTTAAACCACGCATCTTGTTAAAGGAGTCATGATCAAAATTAAGATGATCAAGCAACAGTAGGTAACATTCTTAATCTAAAGACTGTGTTTGATCTCCCTGGGCACTGTTTTACTATGTGCGTTTTTTCTTTGCGCACTTTTTGAAGTGTAAACTTCTTTAGGCGCGTTTAGCAGTTTTTGTGGGTAGTGAATTGAACTGAGATGTCAGGCTCGGCTATGTAACGCTCATTCGGGTAAAATCGGCTCGAGTCGACTAACTGTGAGAAACATTCAGCGAGCGATATGATGATGCAGATAAAGGCCAGTACACAGAAGAGTTCGGTTTGGTCCGCTTTGCAGAAAATGTTATGGGCCACTATTATTAATTTCGCCTTCTTGAAGCTTACACTTCTGCCGTGTGGTCTTAAACACACACAATAATTTTTTTTTTGGTATGCTTACTACGCGTAGGCTTTTTTCTGCGTTTTTTCCTGTGCAAATATTTGCTTTTAGCTTTTTTCCTTTTTTTTTCACTTGTGTTTATTGTATTACAATCTAGTCAGTAAGACTAATTAGCAATTTTTTTTTAACCTAATTTACTAGAAAAGTCAGATTTAAACTTAGGGTTCACTCAACAGTTCTCCCCGCTTTGTTTCGTCTATAACTCACAATTGTGTTGTGTTTATAGCATTATTTTGTTTTATATAATTCACTTAGTTTACTAGTTCAAACGGCTTCACTCCTTTTAGTCTTCGAACTAGCTAGTATTGTCTACAAGCTGAATTGCTTCCACATTCACATGTCGACGGAGTCTATCTTCATAGCTTTTTGCGTACTTTTTTATAGTCTCTGCTACAGTCTTGATTTTTAGATCCCGAAAAAGGTTACTATTTCGAACGTACCAAGGTGCATTCACAACGTTTCTTAATACATTATTTTAAAACGTCTGTAAAACTGCTTTTTTCTTTTGCATTTATTTACGATAACCGTTTCCCCATTACCTAGAACTTTTTTCGAGAACCGCCGTTCTCACTATCAGTCAAACAGTGAGATATTTATTTATTTAGGTATATTACTATATGCCAGTGGCAGCTCGTAGAATAAAAATCTGGAGGTTGCAAAGGAGAATCGTCATTTTTCAATACACAAATACATATACGGATAAAGCTTTGTTAATAAAGGAATAAATTACAAAATTAACATTCAATACACACCAATCGCGATTTACTTAAACGGACTACACGACAAATTAAAATAAGAAATTAGCATGCAAAATAAACAATCGGTTTGCAGTCGACCTGCAACCTCACTGAGCTTTACGGGACGGCTTTGAAATCTACGCATAGTAACGAAATCTTGCGAGCTTTGAGGCAAATTGGGTCGCATTTGAGCTGCAAACCGCGAGATAAAGCCGTCGATTTGGGCGGCCGATGCGCGCGATATAGTGTGGTAGCCGCAGCCCACGCGAAAGACCGGCCCGGGCGCGGAAATATCACGTGACCGTAGGAGTTCCACAAAAAAACGCCTCACGGCCCGCTGTCATTATAAAACATGTGTGTGTTCAGTTTTAGTATGTTTGTCTACGTCGATTTTTTTTTAATTCGGGCACGAATTTTATGTGAATTTTATCAAAGTTATTAAAATAACGCAGCCCACGAAAAAGACTGTAGTGGGCTGCGTTAAAATAATTAATGGCTAATGAGTAAATTATAAAGAAAATACCCATAAGATAAACAATGCCGCCAACGTGTAATTAGTGTTGTTCCTTGTCGGTCCAACTATAAAACTGAAACCTAATATGTTGCAAACGGGAAAGAGGTGGTAAAAGATAAGATCTTGGATAAGATTGATCAAGTAATAGACATCCTTAGTGACATTTTCGATAGTGAGAGTGAAAAATGTGCTCAGTTGTCATTTCTTATTGAACAATTAGGTCTCTTAAAAAGGTAACCTGAGAATCGAAGATATGGTGGATACACTTTAATGTTGGCTTCATCTTTGTTTATCCAGTTATCCAGTGCATACATGTCAATTTACAATTCTAAGGTAATATGTCTTCCGCACCCTCGCAATATTAAAAAACTGATTTGTAAAATATTGTTAACAGATAGTAATCTCTCTGGTAGTGAGAAATATTTAAAAAGTAAGATACAGCTTTTAAAAGAACATGAGTTGGTAGTTAACTTACACTTTATTGAAATAGATATTAAACTTTGTGCTGGGTAATTTTTCAAAAAATTATTGACGACCACTACATTCAGTTCATTAAATGGGAAAACCATTTCACTTATTCACAAAATCACTTGTTTCTTTTTAATAAATTATTGTGAAATGTTTTATATTGAAAATTTTTCTTCAGATAACTCTAGCGAGTGTTTTTGTGGAGAAAAACTATTGTCAAAGCTTGAAAAAATTAGTTTAAGGGCATGTAAAGTTTTTTACTGCTAATAAATATTTGAATAAGAACTCAAAGATGATGACAGTCAAAGAAAAATTAAAAAACTGAAAGCTTAGGTTTGATATGTCCAATTTTGAAAGACTTGTATAGATTTGAAGTTACTAACGATATTATGTACCTAATATATGTACCTGAAGATATTAGAGTGCAAATTTTGTATAATTTTTTATTTTATAGATTCAGTTCTTTTATCCATAATAAACACATATATCAGCAAAATATTTTTTTTAATTTTTGCCTTTAAAAGAACAAAAATTTTTTGTTAATTTATTTAAATTGTGTAAAAACTTATTAATATATTAAGCAATACAATAAGAATCCTGGGACTCCTAAGATCACGTGACCGCCGACTTGCTTATAACGCGCCATGGCCGGTCTTTATCCTTGGCTGCGGTGGTAGCGTATAAATGTACATAATTCTGGTGGGAATTTAAAAATATATAATTAACAGTTCTTTTATTATTTTACCTATATTTTTTGGGGGTTGCGCAAACCTGCAAACCTATGACCACTGTTATACGCTCGCATTTCAAAAGCCGAAGCGTAATATAATAAGACTGTTTATTGCTATAACTATAAGCTTGCGGCATAATATATATTCGCGCCAGCCTACGCTTTTACCCGCCTACAAAACTTTTCGAGAGAGATTGACGTCAAAGCAACTTTCTTTGTGCTTTATGGAAAGAAAACTACGCAGATAGGGTAAAGGCGGGTAAGAGCACGCGTTTAGTAGAATAACGCTTGCCAAAAATAATAAAAACAAAATTTCAAAACTGCTTTATTAAACTAATATTGTTTACTCTATTGGTAACAAAAACACGTACAAAAGAAAAACAAAAACTTCTAAACTAAAAAAACATGACAAAAATTAAAAGACGCTGCAATTGCGGACTCTTAGAAGACCGCCCAGCTAAGAGTCCGCAGATAGGCGCCTAAGAGTACGCAATATATTAGCTTTAAATCTCAATCTGAATCTTGGCGACAGGTCTCACAATGAAAAATTCCGGGGCCTGGGTATACGGTACAATTCTCATGGTACCACGCAGTACATTGATCACATTCTATCCAATCTAAATCCCGATGATCAATGTATGGTTCTTTTCATCTAGGACAAATACATTTTATACTTGCATTGGATTTCTTAATTTTTTTATTTTATTTATTGTCAACCATTATTCAACATGCGGACTCTTTGTCTGCGACTCTTTGCCAACATGTTCTTGTAAAACAATTTTCATAAAATAAAGGATATACGGCAACACCCTACCAAAAGCATATGTTTACATAACCTCACAATACCATGCACTTTAAATGTTTATTGAAGTTTTTTTTAAAATATACACAATACTTTTTTAAATGCTAAATCCCAATGGCTAAATATTAGATAATGAAGGTATGAAACAGGTTTTTTACCTGTATTTCCAAATATATCCTACCATAAATTGCAATTTTTGCTGGCTTATGTGTACACATTGTATCACTGTTTTCAAACTAACAATGTTGCCAGTCGCACTGCGTACTCTTAGAAGATGCGGACTCTTACCCTTCTTTACCCTACTGACAGTATATTTTTTTTTGTCCATAGCTAAGAAGCCAGAGTAAAACCAATATGGTCTGGCGCGAATATACGGTGAAGGGGGGGGTTGCGGAAAAATCCCCAAATCCCAAAATATATACCTGGGGACACGGCAGTGCCCCGCCAAGTTCGCGTAACCTGCTGTACCATCTTCCTTTGAAACATTTTAGCCCATATTTAACCTATCTAAAACTCTACCGTGGACTGAGCTACGAAAGTCAAACTTTGCACAATCGTAGATCTCTTTTTCAAATTACAAAAAATGTCGAAATTGCAACTCACTCACTCATGTATAGATCATCAAAATTCTACTATGCTTCCAATAACCCCAAAATTCTAACTTACTTTCCTCCCCTAGACATGTAAATTTATATAACAGTAACATTGTCCACTTCTAGAAGCGCTAGAGAGCTGAGCTTTGGAAGACTAATAGGAACCAGGGGCGGATCCAGGAGGGGGGGGGGGGGCAGAGGGGCATAAGCACCCCCTCTGCCTGACATTAAACTTTTTTTTATGTCGGTTTAGAACGTTTTCCTACGTTGTCCGACACCTATTCTCCACTCTCCTTTTTTGAATCAATGATCTTTGGATTGACTGTTGCCATTCCAGTTTAGGACGCCCTCTTTTTCTGCGCCTTATCGGTTGCCATTCTAGGACCTGCTTTGGTAATCTTTCGTCGGTCATCCATTGTACATGGCCGTACCATATCAGTTGTCTTTTAGTAATGTCATCCGTTATGCCCCATTCTTTCTTTTATGAACTCATGTCTTATATGATCTGTTCTAGATATTCTCATTGATCTTTTTATTGTATCCATTTCGACACTTTCCATTTTTGCTTTGTATTTTTCTGTTACATGACAAGTTTCTATTCCATACAACAGCGTGCTTTTCACCATTGTTTCATATATGCTAAATTTTACATTCTTTTTTATCTCTCTGCTCCATAAAATACTGTTAAGACAACGAATTACCTTTTTTGCTCTTACTATTCTTTTTTCCAGTTCTTTATAGTCTGTTTGTGTCTTATCAAATGTGACACCCAAGTATACATACTCATTGCATGGAGATATTGTTTGTTCATTGTCTAGTTTTAACTCACTTGATTCGTACCATAAGTACTGTGTCTTGTCCACGTTCACTGTTAACCCCCACTTTTGGTATTGTTCCGTTAAATTTCTCATCATATACTCCATGTCTTCTTTATCATTAGCTGCAATGCGTCAGCAAACTGTAGTATGTATATGGTAAATCGGTCGTTAAGTTGTATTCCCATGCGGTGTACTTTGACTCTGCTACAGAATAGCGCCTTGCAAAATTGCGCTGCTACTAAATAGCGCGCATCAAAACAGCGCTGCTACAAAATAGCGCCTTACAAAATAGCGCTGCTACAAAATCGCGAACATCAAAATGACGCTGCCTCAAAACAGCGCTGCTACAAAATAGCGCTTTATGACTTGCCACTCCCGGTAACCTATCTCTAATAAATCATTAAAAAAAAACTTTTCTGACTTTTTCCCCGGATCCTAGAGGGTGTAAAACCAAACCGAACTGAACCGATACTTCGATTCGTTTCAGTTCGGTTCGGTTTTGTTTCACACCCGCTAGGATCCCTTGAAAGAAGTCGGGCAAGTTTTTTTTTTGATAAAATATGTTAGAAAGAATCAAACAGTTGCTGTTTTTAATGTTTTTTTTTTTAATTTTGCTGTTTTTATTAGATGTCGCTATTTTGCCGCAGCGCGTTTTTAATGCGCGCAATTTTGTAGCAGCGAAATTTCGAAGGCGCTATTTTGGTGCGCGCTATTTTGTACCAGCGCTATTTAGTAGCAGCGCTATTTTGTGGCAGCGCCATTTTGTAGCAGCACTATTTTGTAAGGCGCTATTCTGTAGCAGCGCTATTTTGATGCACGCTAATTTGTAAGCGCCATTTTGTAGCAGCGCTTTTTTGTAACAGCGCTATTTTGTAGCAGCGCTATTTTGAAGCAGCGCTATTTTGTAGGACGCTAGTCTGTAGCAGAGCCATGCTTTTTGTAGATCCACAAAGGTAACATGAGTCTCTAAATTTCTGGCACTCCTTTTCTTAATTACTTCTTTAAGACAAAAAACATTATCACTACGAAACTGCACGAAACCCACTTTCTTCTTCTTCTTGGTCATGAAAATCATTCTCTATTAGGTCTCTAATAGCCCACCGCACCGACTTTTTTTTTCGTTACTTAGTCTTAAGTGTTCCTTATTACGTCATATTATTACTTAGAGTACTGGTTACTGAAATTCCTCTTTAGTTGTTGCAATCCAGCTTGTTTCCTTTTTTATGTATTCAGAATATGAATGCTATCAGGTACTGGATGTCCGGTTATGCATTGATTGTTAATATATGTGAGATTTTCTAGTAGTTTCTCTGATCCATATTTGAGCATTTCAGCGTATATTCCCCCAGGTCCGCTAGCTTTTCCGGATTTAAGCTTTTTAATACTATTCTTTATCATTTCTTTTTCGATAATCACTTCCTCTCCATGTAATTACTGATCATTTGCGGACATATGTTTGTACAAAGTTTTTTTCTTAAAATCACCCAAAAAATAATCCTCCGAAGTTTGGCGATATAATTTATTAACCCTGTATAGATATCAACATTAAAACTAAAGTCGTTTCACTTGAACACAACCAACTAACTCCAAGTTACCAAGTTATTTTAAAACAGATTCGCAACACTCCGGGAAAACTATTAAGCTGCGACGCGTAACTGCTTTTTGGAAAATGTGTCAACCTCTTGCAGGGCACCAATATGGTTTCCCAAAGGGTAAAAATACACAAGATGCAATACCGGCTCTAACTGAAAACTGAAAACCATGACTGTGTGTGATCTTGGATCTTGCAAAGGCCTTCGACACAGTGAGTCACTCACATATGTTGTAGACTTTGTAGGATGCGGTAGTACGGGGTGTCGTTTAGACCGAGGGGTGGGTCGATCGTCGAGTTTTGTACACCAAAAGGAAATACCTATAGTATAATACCTACGGCAGTGGCGTATATAGAAAAAAATTTCGGGGGGGGGCCAACACAGTTTCCGGGGGGGCGCGAGACCCCATAAGGTCGTATTTTATGCTATTTTATGTTTGTATTCATGAAATATGTGGAAAATATCTAAAAATATCTTAGCTTTATATACGCCACTGACCTACGGTATTTCCTGGTATTTTCTACTATTATATATTATATATTTTACTTCCGAAGCACTTTCCGGTATTTCCTAGTATATTTCCCAGTACTTCCCAAGTATTTCCTGGTATTTCCCCTAACCTGTACACCAAAAGGAAATACTGAGCCACCCCTCGGTTTAGACTATTTAAGTCATATTTAAATGAAAGAAAGCAGTATACTAGAATTAAAAACCAAACAAGTAAAGAAGAAAACGTTGTGTTTGGCATACCTCAAGGTACAGTAATTGGCCCTACTCTTTTCACCCTCTATATAAATAATATTCTCGAAAATTAGCTTCAAGGAACAATACAATACCGTTATTTTCTTTGTGGCAGACTCTTGGCAGGAATTAAAAATTATTACGGAAAGAAACTTAAATGAAATCTTTGAAATCTTGAATTACAAATTATTAACAATGAATTTTGATAAGACATATTTTGTGCCGTTCAGTTGCAATAAAATAAATCTACCAAAATAGGTGTCTTTTAGTAAATAATATAAGAATAAATTCTACAGATTCTGTTAAAAATTTAGGAGTTCACATTGACAATATAGAATATCTAAGTACACACACTATAAGAATAATGAACACTCGCATGACAAAAATACGAGATCTACCACTCACCGCTTCCAAAAATATAGGTAGAGAGAGATATGACATGTATTTATTTCCAAAAGTCTTTAATCACTTTCTAACGGACTTAAAAAAATCTGTACTACAAAATACATTTAGTTTAAAATCTTTTAAAACATTAGTGAAAACATGACTCTTTATGCTTTCCAGTGAAGAAATTAATAAAATAATAAATGTATGAAAAAATAAATAATTATAAAAAATATTTTGTGCATGTGTCAATAAAGTAAACTATTACTGGTTTAAATATCTCGGAGGTTACATTAACAATCACACATGGGCGCAACCTCCCCCCCCCCCCAAGCCTTAGATTTTTTTTACATATTTTCCTCATATTTCATGAAAAAATACAGAAAATAGCTTAAAATTCGACATCATGAGGCTTCGCCCCCCCCCCCCCCAGGAGGCCTCGGCCCCGCCCCAAGACATATTCCTGGGTGCGCCACTGAATGACGTAAGATGGAATTATCATGTCGAGTATGTCACCAAAAAAATAAGAACCCTTTTGTCACTGTTTAGATTTTACAAAACCATTTTCGCCTTAAACCAACTTAAAATTATGTACTGCGCTTTAGCACAATCACACTTATCGTATGGATTAATAGCAAGGAGGGAAGTTACAAAAAGCTACTTAAAAACTATTGACGTGATTCAACAGTGGCTGATTAAAATTATCTTTAGAAAGAACAAAACATACCCTACATATATATTATTTTTAGAAAGCATTATTTTTGATGTGAGAAAACTTTATTTTCAAATCATTGCAATAAGGATATTTAATAAAAAAATTACAGTACAAAATATAGAACATATGTGCAACACTAGACATAAACAATCTTGAATTGTAGTCTTCAGTTTTATTAACAACCTCGCAGATAGCTCAAAAATTCAAAAAACAATTAAATCTATGCTGATGACAGAAATTAGTAGAACTGAAATTCATCGTCTTCTTGATGAAAATAATTAATAAATACTGTAAAAATATTATTGTAAATGATTAGTAGGTATTTTTATATTTAGTTATTTGTTATTTTTTCTTAAATTTTATATTATTTATTTATATCACTAAATTAAACTAAACTACTAGAATTTTTTTTTGTTTACGTGGGAATTATTTATTTTCTACTTTCCTACAATACTATGCTTAAACATTAATTTTATTGTTTATTTTGGTGATTTTTTTTTCTAGAAGATTAGGTAATCTTTATATTTACTTACTTAACTGCGATTTTCTTAGCCCACGCGCGAGATTACTCTTGTGGGCAAAACCGTATTTATTGTATTGTATGTTGTAATAGTTTTACCATAATGTATATATTTGACTAAAATAAATGCTATAAAATAATAATAATTTTATGATAAGTTGTACTAAAACTAAAAAAAAAATGTATGTACCTTTAAAAAAAATTAAAAAAACTATTCAACAGAAAAAAATTGTAACAAAATCGGTTCAGTGACTCAAGTGTTCTCAAACAACTTAAAGACACAAATATAGAGTTCCATTCATTAACTAAAAAAAACATCCATAAAAAGAAATAAACAATTTTAAAACATACCCCAAATTCCATTTTCAATGATACAAAAAAATTTATTACAGTTCTCAACTAAAGTCGTTTCACTTAAACACAGCCAAAACTTCAAGTTAGCAAGTTATTTTAAAACAGATTGGCAACACTCCGGGAAAACTATTAACCTGCGACACGCAACTGCTTTTCGGAAAATGTGTCAACCCCTTGCAGGGCACCTCTATATATAACCGCGGCCTCCCCCATATCGTGCACCCACACAGTTATCAATGAACCAGCTGAGGGTGGGGGAATGGGAGAAAATGCGACAACTTGCTGCTATTGGCAGAATTTTCGGGGAGTGAGCTCTGATTGGGTAGATTTTTGCGGAAGCATTTTCTACGATACATGTTGATGGTTTTGAACTTAAGCTTGGATGAATCGCGAAACGTAATTTTTATTTAATCATTTTTGGTCCAACTTTTTTATTTTTAGTTTAGAAAAACATTTCCAAACTAGTAAAAACCTTTAATTTTTAATTTTTTAGTGGAGAACTTAACTTTACTTTTATCTCAATTCTTTTTACGGAATACCATTTTCGCGTACTTGGCTTCTTTTTATATGAACTGTTTTTGTTATGATTTCACTCATTTTTTAAAGGATTTGAATAATATTTAAATTTTAAACTAGTAAAATATGCGGAATATTGTTCAATACTTTAAATGCCTTATTTAGAATTTTTAGGTTTTTTTAATTTTTTCACATGGTTTTGTCAGCCAAGTGGGCTGTGCTACTTTTACATAACTTTAAATTTAAAGGGAAGGAAAATAAATAAAATTTTTAACGTTTTTAGATTTTTCCTATAGTTTTATCATAGTTCCTATCGGTCTTTTAAAGCTCAGCTCTCTAGCGTTTCTGGAAGTGGGCAATGTTACTTTTACATAACTTTACATTTATAGGGGAGGAAAGTAAATTAAAATTTTGGTGTTTTTTAATTTTTTTCTGTAGTTTTATCATAGTCCCTATCAGCCTTTTAAAGCGCAGCTCTCTAGCGTTTTAGGAAGTGGGCAATGTTACTTTTACATAACTTTACATTTTTAAAGGAGGGAAGTAAACTAAAATTTTAGGTTTTTAATTTTTTTCCTATATTTTTATCATAGTTCCTGTCAGTCTGTCAAAGCTCAGGTCTCTAGCGTTTCTGGAAGTGGGCAATGTTAATTTTACATAATTTTACATCTATAGGGGAGTAGAGTAAATTTGAATTTTGAAGTTTTTTGATTTTTTCCAAGGGGATGCTCATAATTTCTATCAGTCTGCCGAATTTCAGCTTTGTAGCATGTCTGGAAGTACAGTAGAATTTTGATGATCTATACATGAGTTAGTGTCGACATTTCGACGTTTTTTCAAATTTCTTAAATACTTACTATTTTATGGGAGTCCATAAAACTTGGAGGAGTTAACTCTATTATGTCTACGATATGTGCAAATTTTGAGTTTCGTAGCTCATTCCGAAGTAGAGTTTTAGATAGGTCAAATATGGACTAAAATGTTTCAAGAAAAGATGATACAGCAGTTTTCGCGGACTTGGCGAGGCACTGCCGTGCCCCCAGATGACGTTTCCAAGTATACAGATACTTTTGGCTGTGCGGCGAAAGACCGCACCGTAGCGTAGCGTAAGGTTAGTTAAATTAATATTTTTTAAATTCCATAAACCCCTATGTGCAGCTGTTATTACGCTGATAAATTTAAGAAGAATTGTACCTAAGTTGAACTCATGAATGGAGTTTTCTTATGCCACCTTGCTGGGTCCGTCGTACCACACTTTCCACTGTTTCAGCGCTGAAAACCCGCCGCTTTAGCAAAGGAGCAGATTTTTCTGAGTTGAGACTTTCTAATATCGCAAGCGCTAAGCACACAGCTTCCCAAATGCAACTATCTTAACGCCGGGAGTGCCGAGAACTCAGTTATGCTATGTAGAGATGATTCTTTATCCTCCATACACGATCGACACTCCGAGTCTTCAACGATTCCCAGAATGCTAAGGTGTTTATTAAGGCGACAGTGTCCTGCTAAAAGCCCTGTTACCAGTCTCATATCTTTTATCTCGAGTGTCAGAAAAGAGCTCGTCCTGATGGCACTCACCTCTTTGATAAGGAGTTTGACTTGCCTTATTCCTTCCCTGTCTTTCCAGAGCGCCTGAGTGCACCTGTTTAAGTCAAGTTTTAGGGCCGTCATAGTAAAATACTTTACGATGCCCAACATGGGTTCTGGCCTCATTGGATAAGCTGATGATCCCATTCTAGCTAGCTCGTCAGCCTCCTTCCTTCCAAGAATGCCCTTATGTTATTGTTGTTAACTACCAGGGTTTTTAGTACACCCCTACACTCAGCTACAAGTGCGGAGCTTAGTCCGGCTGATAATATGGCGGACAGTACAGCTCTACTGTCTGAGCATATGTAGATGTATTTTTCTGACATAGACATTTCGAGGTTTTTATAACCACACCTCAGAATAACGTATATTTCTTTCTAGAAAACAGTGGTATACTTACTCAGGGCAAAATGAAATGTTACTCCTGTGGTTCTGCACTACAACCTAACTCCACACCTCTCCTCCATTTTGGATCCGTCAGTATACCAGACCACTGGGTGACTAGTACACACTTTCATTCCTTCCAGACTTCTCTTTTCGGTACAAAGGCTGTTACAGGAGGCTTCGGTTTAATTTGTAAAGGTATATTCTTCCTTTTCGTGTTAAGTGAAGGGCAGATCTAGAGATACATCTCTGTAAACTTTTGTATGGCTCTTAGGGCTAAGTTTAATTCTAAGATCGCCGAGGCTTTGAAGTCTACACATAGTCCACAACGCCATGTATTCCAGGAATAGAGGCACGCGAGCCTTTGAATAGCACTAGTGGGTGCTGTCCTCATTGAACCAGTAACTCCCAGGCATGTAAGCCGCTGAACTCTGTCAAGTTGAGTTCTTGTGCCTTTGTCTGTACTCCTGGCCACCATACGATGGCCCCATAAGTTAAAATAGGTCTTACCACCGCAGTGTATAATCATTGGAGATACTGCGGTTGAAGTCACCAAATTGTACTGTAAGCCCCCTTGCATGCCCATAATGCATTGATCTTTTCAACCACGTGATTCCTTCCAGTTTAACTTGGAGTTTATAATAACCCCAAGGCAGTGGCGGCTAGTGATGTTATAGATTGAAGGGGAAGCAGAAATTTATATTGCATGGAAAAGGAGATAAAAAACTTACCAAACAATTTTATTTTAGTATTTTACAATCAAGCAGCTACTTGGTGTAGTTTTTAGTTTATTTGTTTCTCTATGTCTTGCTTCTCTGTCTATGTGTCTATTCGCCCTCCTTTTACATGCGCAAAGTGCTCGGATTAGCACCAGTTTCAGACTCAACATGGCCCCGTAGATCAACCTCAAAAATTCCACAGAATTTTAAATAGTCTATTAACCTACAAAGTATATGTCTATTTTTTGCCACATTTTCATTATGTTCGCCAATGGTTTGCCTATAGGCACTATTCAATTGGCACCTAATATCAGTCTTGCCTAACATAGAAAATTCTATTTGGTTAATTAAATAAGTAGCACTTACTTTGTGTCTTTCACTTTTCACTAAAGTGCTTGATATCACACATTCCCTTTGCCACCCACGCAGGATCACGTCCTGGATTGTTCATAATAAGACAAAGCAAACAAGCATTTCGTTTTTCACAACCGCACAACCATTTTTCAGCATCGTATACTTTTTTATTACTTGCACTAAAATTTTGGGAAATTTTAGGATTTTTAGGTCCGGTCTATGTGGCCCTAAAGATTTGATTTGTAATCGAAATTCGTATGTCAACGTATTTAAATTTGCACAGTTAACTATATAATCGAAGGTATTTATTTCCATTTTGAAAACAAACAAAAACAAACAATACGTGTCTGCCCGCAGTTAGAAAAACGATAACTGCAATGGACTGTATATATTTTATTAAATGAATGCGCGAACAAACATAAATTAATTGATATGTAATCACGAAATAATTAAGGTCCATAGGTTAATTGCTGTTACCACACAACGGAAATCAGAAACAAAGTACTCACCAGTTTGCAGCCAATTTCTCCACGTTCCAGGGGCCCCTGTCTTGATCTAATGATGGCACCACGTAGCTGAAGGGCTAAAGTTTCTAGTTCTATGCTTCAGTACACCAAAATCGAGCACTTTCAAGTGTAGAAATTTGTAATAGTTGGAGAAAGCAATTAACACGCCATTTTTCTCGAGGCGGTAGAAAGGATCTCTCTGATTCTTGGTGCGCATGTCAAAATGCGCGAAAAATGTACTCTGTCCGTCATCCAATTGTGTGGTTTTAAAAAGTAAAAACAACCGCGAAATTTAGCGGGAGCTAACATAACTGCCCTCCAAAACACACAATTTTAGAATATCAACCGGACAGATATAGATATAAGAAAAAATGATCGACCGATAAATATAAATGAATGAAAAACAGAAAAGTAGCGTAAGTTTATTTAGAGATAACGAAAACCCGAAAAAGGCAAAACAAACAAACAAAAATTCAAAATAAATAAAAATAAAGAAAAACGTATTGTAATACCCGGTAATAGGTAGAAAAATGAAAATTAGTTTTAATTCGGCAAGAGGCACAGTTTTACAACTGGCCGCTTGTAAACACCGGTAGCCGTTCGTACCGTCGCTACACGCACTTGACCGTCTCCGCCGGGATGCAATTCGAGAACCCGACCGACTGGCCATTTCAAAGGTGATTGGATGTGATCACTCGTTATGATAACCAAATCATTTAATTTGATATTTGGGGACGAATCAGCCCACTTGTGTCGCTGTTGTAGCGTATGCAAATACTCTACAGAATACCTTTTCCAAAAATCATTATGTAGTTTGTGGATTAGTTGCCATCTCAAGAGCCGATTTAGGGGAACCTCGGACAAATCTGACTCCGGAATTTCTGAATTAAGGGGTTCAAGGGTCAAAAAATGCCCAGGGGTAAGAGGTTGAAGATCGCGTGGGTCTGAAGAGGCAGAAGATAAAGGGCGACTATTAAGTACAGCTTCTATGCGACATGTAAGGGTGGACATTTCCATGATAGACAACTTCTGGTCGCCGACAACTCGAACAAAGTGAGTTTTAAAACTTTTGACGCCAGCTTCTGCCAGGCCATTGAAATGTGGACTGAGAGGGGGTCCCAGATGCCAACGAATAGAAAGTCTGGTGGACGCACTTCCTGCGTAATCAAGTAATTGGTTACGAAACCCTATAAAATTACTGCCCTGATCTGACCAGCATTGCGTCACGCTTCCACGTCTGGAAATGAATCGATGGAATGCACCTACAAACCCTTCGGTGGACAGTTCCATGCTTAATTCCAAATGCACGCAATGTATGGCCGTACAGACAAACGATTTAAAAGCTTTACAACCACGGTAACGATGAGGAATCACAAAGAAAGGTCCACAAAAGTCGATAGCTACACTCGAAAAAGGTTTAAGTTGATTGATTCGATGAGCGGGAAGTGAACTCATTATGGGCGGTCTATAGGGTTTAGGGTTGATTCTAAAACATTGCAAGCACTTGGATATGGTTCTTTGAATTGCCCGTCTGGCAGATAATATCCAAAATTGCTGTAAAAGCAGATTATGTAATGTTTTAAACCCAGGATGAAGGTATTATCGATGAGTGGACTCGATAAGAAGAGTAGTTAAACGATGGTTACTCGAAAGTAAGACGGGGTGTTTTGCAGAATAAGACAAAAAGTCAGATTTTTGTAATCTGCCACCGACTCTAATGATATTATTTTCATCAAGAAAAGGTGAAAGTTTTCGAAAAGGTTTCGGTATTGGTTTATCCTTAGATAACGCGGAAAAAAGCTCAGAAAAGCAAGAACCTTGAACGCGTTTGATAAGAAGGTATAACGCACTTTGCATCTCACCGATGGTAGGAAAAACAATATTTTCAAAAATAATTTTTTGGTCCGGTAGGTTAGTGGGTTTTTGATAGGAATGGTTTTGAAAAAGGTTCACTATTCGAAGAACATAACAAATGATACGTTGAATTTTTGATATAGATGAATATTTGATAAGAAGCTGATCTAAGAAGTTAACGTCAATTATCGCATTGCAACAGACCTTTGGCTTTTCCTTCAGATTAATATCTCCGAAATCAATCGGCATTTTTGATTTATGAAAATCGGGCCATTCGTTTTTGGGAGACCACAAAAACGACGGTGCGTTCCACCGCATGTCATGTTACATGAGCTGTGAAGGGGTGGCCCCTCGTGACGCAATATCGGCTGCCTTTAAAGCAGAAGGAATGTAGCGTCATGAGTTTGAGGGAATGATTTCTTGGATTCTACTGACTCGATTTCCAACAAAGGTTTGCCAGCGATTAGGAGGGGATGAAAGCCAGTGCAATACGACTTGCGAATCGCAGAAAGTAACGATATTTGTAAAAGTTAATTTTCCTTCATAGCTAGATAAGACGAAATCAATTAATTCGCTTAAAAGAAATGCGCCTAGGAGTTCCAGCCTAGCCAAAGTTTGTGACTTTACAGGCGCGACCCTAGATTTTGCAGATATGAGAGAAACAGATATATTGTTTTCCTCTTCTACACGAAAATATACGACGCCTGCGTAACCTCGAATTGAAGCGTCACAGAAGCCGATGATTTGACAGGTATTGGTTTTGTCGGGGTAATTGAAAATTGGATTTGTCGGGGTAATTGAAAATTGGAAAGAAGCGGGAATTCAGAACGAAGTTTGTTTTGCAAGAGTCGATGATAGAAGAATCTGGTTCCTCGACCCAGCCTATTTTCGATTTCCACAACTGTTGCAAAATAAATTTTGCTTGTAGCAACAAGGGACAAAGAAAACCTAAGGGATCGAAGATTGTTCCTATGATAGATAAAATAGAACGTTTAGTTGGGGGTTTGTCCTTCATTCGGCATTGATAAGAAAAAATGTCGTTTTTTGGATGCCATTGAAGGCCTAAAACTTTGATAAAGTGTGGTTCATCCTTGTCAAAAGAGAGAGGCATTTGACGATCGGATTCTGGCAATGTTGCCAATCGATGTAAATTGACGTTTTTAGAACACTACTAGCCATAGGAAAACGTTCCATTTCTCTCTCTGCCAGCTCATTTAATATACGCATGGCTAGAAAAGTTGAGCATGTCATGCCAAAAGTGACAGTAGAAAGTTCCCACACTGAAAGTGGGTCCTGTGGAGAAAACCTCCACAACATCCTTTGATAAGGACGGTGATAAGGATTGATAAGGACTTGACGGAACATCTGTTTGATATCAGCTATGTAGGCAATAGGATTAAGACGAAACGTAAGGAGTAAAGAAGCAATATCTTTTTGAAGTTTCGGTCCAGATAACAACGTGTCATTGAGACTAATATTCTTTGGGGTGACTGCCGAACAATCCCAGACTACCCTTAATTTTGTACTTAAGCTTTCCGGCTTTAGTACGCAATGATGTGCCAAAAAACGTGATACGTCGACTTTTGGTTCACTAGATAAAACTAGACTCATGTGATTAGAATCGATATAGTCTTGTATGAAACTAGAATAGGCAGTGTACAGATCAGGATTTTTAAGTAACCTGTTTTCTAGAAGTAAAAATCTACGATAAGCTTGCAGATAAGTATTTTCTAGGTCAGGGTTTATTTTATCTTTAAACGGAAGATCTACCATGAATCTACCGCTCGGTTGTCGTACGACACTCGCAGTAAAAATTGATTCGGCTTGTTTTTCTTCCTTTGATAAGATTTGTTTTTTAGGCAAATGTTCGATTTCCCAAAACCTAGGGATTATGACCTCCAAAGGAGGTGAATGACTCGTTAAAAAACAACTGGTTCGTTCCGTAAGACTACCTACTTCGTCCACTTTTCCCATGACGACCCAGCCAAAGATGGTTTCAAGGGCTGAAGGTTGCCCTATTTGTCCAAGAACCCTGCCCTCCTTGAATATCTGTGCGAATAGCTCGCAACCAATAACTAGGTCCACAGGTCTAGATTTGAAATAAGATGGGTCGGCAAGTTTAAGGTTTAAGTGTTTCCACTGATTATCGTTCAAAGTGAATGTAGGCATATTGGAACATAGTTGTGGAACAACAATTGCTTCGAAATTAAGTAAAGGAGTGACCTGTCCTTGTGGCTTAATGTGACATTGAACGAGCCCTTTGGAAGTAAGAGAAGACATTTGATTTAATCCGAATATTTCAGTGGTGTAACTTCGCCTAGGAAGATTAAGACGATGAATACACTTTTCACTGATGAATCCTGTCTGTGATCCAGACTCAAGCAGTGCCCTTACAGGTTGAAAATTACCGCAAACGTCCATAACATCTATTATGGCGGTGCATAAAAGAAAGGTACCTGAAGGTCCTGAGGTATTTAATGACACATGAAGATTATTGACAGGTGGTGTGTGAATGACAGGACTAGTATCTTGGCTTCCAGACTCTTTATTAGTTTCTAAGATATGAGTTAAAGTGTGGTGCCTTTTACTATTGCAAGTCCTGCATGAATATTCTGATTTGCACGTATCTACCACATGCGAGGGATTAAAACACGCTAGACATAATTTTTTCTGCTTGACGAAAGATAGGCGATCGATAGGTGAGAGGTCAAGAAATGTTTGACATTTCGAAAGCACGTGACCTTGATTACACCGGAAACATTTTATTCCCGTGCTTGAATTAGTTGAGGTGCCAGCCAGTCCTATAAAAGGCGAATTGGATGATTTATAGGTAGGCTTTTGGGTGCTGTTGATTGAGGAAGTGATTCCAAAACTTTACATCTTTTTTCTAGAAATTGAAAAAGTGACTGAAAAGTGGGAATTTCGGTATTAGTATTGGTGTGACTCATTTCGAAATTTGAACGCGTCGGAATATCCAATTTTTCTAACAGAATGAAAAAAATAATAAAGTCCCAACTGTCAACGTCAAAGCTAAGTGATTTTAAAATTTCTAGCGATTCTGAAAAGGTGTCAATTAAATTACGCAATTCTTTAGCTGACTCGTTTTTTAATGTAGAGTTCATAATTGTGCTCAAAGCATCATTTGCGAGGTCTCGCTTGTTTGGATATCTATTGACTAATTTGTCGTAAGCAATTTTATAATTTTGATCAGATAAGCTAATCCCTGATATCAATTTTAAAGGCTCATCCTCGAGATATGAAAATAAATATTGAAGTTTTCGAACGTTACTTAGACTTTGATTTTGATCTATAATGTTATTAAAAAGATCGAAAAAGCTTGGCCATAATTTTTTATCCCCTCGAAATATGGGAATACCTAACTCTTTGAGTTTTGGAGTTTCAGATTCGTGTTGACGAACATATGATTCCGAAAAGGATGGAGCCTCAACCGGAAATATTTCAGAGTAAACCCCCTTACACGCATAAAAATATTTACGAGCTTCTGCAAGGATCGCATCCTGCGTTTTAAACTCCTCGTCGTCTGAGTCGTCTATCAACATAATGACATCATTATGTGCCAACATGCATTTATCGAAGGTTTCATCCAAATCGGAATACCTCACTTGAAACTCGTTTCTCGCTTTTGCGTCCGTTGCCGCGGTTTGTGAAAACACATAACACTCGGTGATCGCAGATAAAAAACCCTTGCGTTTTTGCACGGCTTTTTTGATAGACATGATTTTACCTTTGAAATGACGAAATTGTCGATAAATATACAATTAACGCTAAATTAATGCTTCTGAAATAGAAAAATGACGAATTGTCGAAAATATGCACTAATTTATCGCAATTGATGAAAAATGTTTTAATATCGAAATGGTATGGAACAAATCTAATCACAGAAATGTTGTTTGTTTGTTTTGATTGATTCTCGATTTTTGTTTACTGAAATGACCACGCGGTAAACCCTGCGTTACCATAGCAGCGGACCGAAAACAGGTGAACTGCGCCGAAACCGAAAATCTACGGTTCAATACGATTGGCAAAATTCAAGGCCGTGTGATCTCGGCGAAAATGTGAAAATGGCCGACTTATTAATACCGTCTTATGAAGTAAATTTAAATAATTCGGCTCGGAGGAACACTTTATGTTTGCCCGCAGTTAGAAAAACCAACTGCAGTGGACTGTATATATTTTATTAAATGAAAGCACGAACAAACATAATTATATTGATACGAAATCACGAAATAATCAAAGGTCCATAGGTTAATTGCTGTTACCACACAACGGAAATCAGAAACAAAGTACTCACCAGTTTGCAGCCAATTTCTCCACGTTCCAGGGGCCCCTTTCCAGATCTAATGATGGCACCACGTAGCTGAAGGGCTGAAGTTTCTAGTTCTATGCTTCAGTACACCAAAATCGAGCACCTTCAAGTGTAGAAATTTGTAATAGTTGGAGAAAGCAATTAACACGCCATTTTTCTCGAGGCGGTAGAAAGGATCTCTCTGATTCTTGGTGCGCATGTCAAAATGCGCGAAAAATGTACTCTGTCCGTCATCCAATTGTGTGGTTTTAAAAAGTAGAAACAACCGCGAAATTTAGCGGGAGCTAACAGATACGCGACCGGTAAGGCTTTTAACAACTGATCTACCCCAAATCAAAACAAATTCATACGTCTTCACTAAAGATAGAAACCTGCAACACGTAGGAAGGGCAACGAACGCTTTCGCACGATGAATATGGCCAACGTCAACTAAAACAAACATTCCTCCCGCTCCCGCGCGAGAATAGCCACCCATACACAGCTGAAAAACGGGTAAAATTGAAATGTTGTCCCGCGCGGTGCTGCCGGCTTGTAATTATTTACGCTAAAAAAGTTTACCCAATTAATCGCCTTTTGTTAACCACGGACTAAAAAAAAAAGGAAAGTAAGGAAAGATTTAACTTTTTTTAAATAAATCAAATAAAAATACTGGTTGTTGTCTAGTTTTGGGAGAGCCCTGCCCCGTTGCTCTCCCTTTAGCAGCCGCCACTGCCCCAAGGTACCTGGAAGAATTTTAATAACTGTTGAGTTGATCAAATAGTCGAAGTTCTGGTAGGTTACCAATAGTTCTATTCCTTGTAAATACCACCAAGTCGGTTTTTGAGGGTTTAGTCTGAACCTTTCTTTAAGGCACCAATCCGGGACCCTATCGAGGGCTCTTTGCACGAGTCTACCAATTTGTCGACGTCTCCAGGAATTTTCCATACGTTACAGCCTATTAATAACTAACTTCTTTAGGCGCGTTTAGCAGTTTTTGTGGGTAGTGAATTGAACTGAGCCGTCAGGCTCGGCTATGTAACGCTCATTCGGGTGAAATCGGCTCGAGTCGACTAACTGTGAGAAACATTCAGCGAGCGATATGATGATGCAGATGAAGGCCAGTACACAGAAGAGTTCGGTTCGGTCCTCTTTTCATAATATGTTATGGGCCAATATTATTAATTTCGCCTTGTTGGAGTTTACACTTCTGCCGTGTGCTCTTAAACACACACAATAATTTTTTTTATCCCTACACGAGCGCTTTCGAAAGTATCTCCCTGTTGCCTTATTTCGATTTAGGTTTACCCCCAGAATATAGTTGTCAATTTGTTTTGTCGGGGATAAAATCTGATTTTAAGCCCTTTTGGAGTAAAATTAAATTTTAAGCACTCAGAAAAAATATCGAATATATCGAGGCTTGCAAGTAGGGATAGTTTTCTTCTATCTTCCGCAAAAAAACCCGAAATTTCCAAAAAAATTGAATTTGGTACACCCTGTAAGTATACAATATCTAGAATAATTATTTGTTTAGGACATAAAAAAGTTATTCTTGGATCAGAGATGGCCAGCTTAAGGTCAAAATATATTGATCGTACTAGTAACGCGAAAATTCGGGGCCCGCGTTTCATTCATAAATTTCCAGTGGGAAATTTGGATGGTTGGGCTAGGTTAATGGACGTGTAAAAACAGAAGCTGCCATATGGCACGAGCGGGTATCACCCACGTACCTTTCATTAAGAACATTTACCTTTCCGCGGAGGAAATAAAATACTAAGGTAAATTGGGGTAATTGCGTGGTCTAATTTGAACAGTTCATCTTTTGGTCTTCACTGTCTTGGTATTTTACTTAGTGGGTATATTCTTTGCAATGTAATTTATTATTTTTGTTAAATAAAGTAATTATTTTTATTTATCTTATCAAGTTTTTTATATTTTTTTTTAAAATGATGTCAATATATCACATTTGCCCCATGACTTGGGGTAAATGTGATAATGTCGCTTAAGCGCTTATTACAGATGGTTAGGTAGTCTGTAGGGGGCATTTGTGAAAATCTCTAAATTCTGTGCATTTTGGTATTTAAAAGGTTTATTTTGAACAAAAAATAACCCAAATACAAAATTTTTGGTTTTATACAATTTTAATAGAAAAATAAACAAAAAAACTAGAAAATAGCAGTAACAAATCTTTTTTTTGTAATATGTAATAATTATTAGAAATTAAAACCGTGGAATTGTACTGTAAACTGCTGCAGCACTGTCCCTCTTCTGTGTTTTTTGGTTCAGTTCAGTTCACAGTATATAATACATTTACCCTCCTTTTTTCCGCGGGGTAAATGTGTCATTATATCCCTTTATAAAAAAAGCTTATAATATAATTCAATTTTCCATAAAACATCACAAAAATACAACTTATGAATCACTTAAAAAATTAAACTTTCAATAACTTACCCCAAAACCATGGATCTGGCGGCTATTTTAAAAAACACGTGATGAATTTAACTACTTAGTCAAACAAGAGCAGTCGACCATGCCGCATCTGAGAACGATCTGAAGCAAGTTTTGACGCGCTTGTTTGATCTTAGCGGCAATTAGGAAGTAGGGGCTTTCATTTAAGAACGGAGCGGACCGTTTCCGTTTGATGACGTAGGAGAGCTGTTAGGCTGCCCCATTTTTAGAATTACCCCTGTTTACCTTATTTAATTGTTTATTCTTCTTTTACTTCCTATTACTTATATTTCAGTCATTAAAGAATTTTGCTTGGAGTCCAAAAAAAAAATTGAAGTTTTCTACATTGAGGGGAGTCCCCGCTATCTTGGATTGAGTGTGCACAAAAAGGGTTTTTATAAAACTATTTGGTTTCTTTAGATTTTAGAAAAAAAGTTTTAAACAAAAGTTGAAGACAATGAAATCAGTCAGACGCATGGTTTTTGAGTTATAAAGCTAAACATTTCCCCGGCATTTTGGATTTTCACCAATTTTTTTTAGTAGCCATTAACTTAGAATGTGCTTAAATTTGAGAAAATATGTTATAAGATAAATGCTTATTTTTAAGAATAATTATGGTGTAACATAAATTAAAGCTCAATTATTATTAGCCTATAAAAGGAGTGTTCCATTAGGCCGTTCGACAGTCATAAAACCGTCCGAAAAATCCCAAAGCGCGCGCAATTCAGTAGAGGGAAGGCGCCTATTATCGCATAGGTTCCTTTTTTTTACGGTTAAGCGGACTCGCAAAGAGATCCCTATCACGCTCGAGAAGCGGCCAGTGCGCGGAAATGTTGGTGTGTGTTGGTTTTGAAACGGTTCAGGTTGTAACCTGCAGCGAAAACTGTCGCAGGAAGTTTATTCCACAGCGATGCTGTTCTCCAGAGATATGAATTCTGATATAATGAGGTTCTTGGTGCCTTTATTTTGACAGTAAATTGATGGTTACCGTCTGTTGGACGGGTTCGCCTAGTAGGTACTACTCCCGGGGGGATCATACGTGCCAACTCTTCAGAGCATTTTCCGTGATAATACCTGTAGAAGAGAGATAGATCGTCCACAGTTCTTCGATGTTCGGGACTATCCAAGCTACGAGTAAGTGCGGGGTCATTGATCAGCTTGATAGCTCGTTTTTGCACGGTGTTTAAAAGCATTAAGGTATGTTTGGGTGCCGCACTCCATATATGTGAGCAGTACTCCATAGTTGGTCGAATCTAGGCTTTGTAGAGTGTCAGCAGTTGGCTTGGTGTATACAGATGTCTTGTACGAAATAGCACCCCAAGCTTTTGAGACGCCCTTTTAGCTATATCTGCCACGTGACTGTGCCAAGACATGTTGGTCTCTGCAGTGACTCCTAAGATGTTCAACTGGCTCTGCAATGTGACAGCACTTCCAGATAGCATGATGTTTGACTCACCGGTGCTGGTCTTTTTTGAAAACAAGGCTGCTTGGGTTTTCTGCGCGTTGAACTGTACAAGGTTTTTGTTGCCCTAGTCCTCTATTATCTCCAGGTCGTTATTTATCTGCAATATTTGAGTTAGTCTAAGATGATGGAATTCACGTGCGGATAGACACAGAGTGGGTGGTATTACTGAGGAGACTACATTGCCATCATCTGCAAAGCAATAAAGTGGATTTACTGTTTTATCTATGAGGTCATTTATGCAAATCAGAAAAAGTGTTGGCGAAAGGATTGCTCCCTGTGGCACACCAGCATTTATTTGGTAAGAGTTGTAGTTCCGGCCATCCTGTGCAACATAAATGGATCTATCCTTAAGGTAACTTTCAAACAAAGTGCAAAGTTTCAGCGACAATCCCATTGATTTGAGCTTGTTGAGCAGATTTTCATGTCAGACTTTATCGAATGCTTTAGATATATCTAAGGCAATTGTTCTTGTTTCGCCCCGTAACTCAATCACTTTTTGCCATAAGTGAGTGACGTATGTAAGTAAATCGCCAGTTGACCTATATTTTCGAAATCTGTATTGCTTGTCGTTGATAATTTTGTACTTTTCCAAGTACTTGGTTAGGTGATTGTTCACAACTCTTTCCATTACTTTTGATATCACCGGAAGTAGAGCAATTGGTCTATAGTTTAACGGATCTGTCTTTTTCCTTTCTTTGAAATAGGTTGTACTGCGGCAGACTTCCATGATGATGGATATACTCCTTGCCTGTAAGATAAATTGAATAATTTAGCGAAAGTTGGGGTGAGTTCGTTAGCACAATTTTTGAGTACTATCGCGGGAATGCCATCTGGACCCATTGCTTTGTTTGTATCCAACTTTTTAAGGGATTTTCGTATTTCTCTGTGACAAAACGGTACCTCTGGCATACTGTGGGAAAACCTTTCAATGAACGGTGGAGTTTTTCCATTTGGCACTGTTAGGTTTGAGTTGTAGGAAAAGATTTTGGCCAGCATATTGGCTTTTTCCTCTGATGTTGTGGCTAAGTGAGTATTTTTATCTGTAAGTGGTGGTATGGATGACTTGATGAAGTTTGATCCAACAGCTTTTGCAAGAGACCAAAAGGACCTAGAACTACTTGGACAATTCAGCAATCTGTTTTTTATTCTTTGATTGTATGTTTCTTTGGCGGCGTCAATAGTAATTTTGCAACTATTTCTGGCTTCTATAAATTCTGTGTGCTTTTGAACGGTTTGTTGTCGTTTCCAAAGGTTATATGCTCTGTGTTTTTTCTGTACAGCCGTTTGACACTGGCTGTTGAACCAAGGTTTTGCATTTGCTCTAGGTTTTATTGTATGTGGGATATATGCATCCATTCCAGATAAGATTACTCTTGTTATTTCATTACAGCAAATAGTGGAATCAGCTGTTTTAAAGCAAACCTCTTGCCATGGAAAATCCAGGTAAAACTGTTTAAGGTCATTCCATTTTGACGATTTATAGTGCCACATTTTACGAGGAAGTGATTGTTGGCTTGGTGGTATGAGCATTTCGCACTTTGTTATTATAAGTTTATGTTATCCTAAATGCATACTAAACTTACCTCTGCTTCACATTTTCTTAGAGACGGAGGCACGACGAGTAACATATAGAATAAGAGCCAACCACCAGGATGGCAGGGCAAACAAAGTGATATCAACAGCTCTTATAACGAAACAAGAGTTGGATGATATCCGACGTTATGCCCAACACGGTGTACAGTAGAAAGCTATACAACATTATCCTCCCGGAGAGGGAGGACTGGTTAAAGAACAGGACCAATTTTTCAAATAACGATAGCTTCTGGTATACCGACGGATCCAAAATGCCACCGGGCGTTGGATCTGGAGTTCGGTTCGGTTCGGTTCGGTTCTGGTATACCGACGGATCCAAAATGCCATCGGGCGTTGGATCTGGAGTTGTTAGTATTCAAGAAAAAGTCGAGATTGAACATAGTTTCGGCCAATTGGCTACTATATTTCAGGCCCAACTCGTAGCCATTGAACTGTGTGCCCGGTGGATTACTGACCACGAATAGACCAACAGGACAATAAAAATCTTCTCCGACAGTCAAGCAGTCTGAAGAGCTCTTGATTCCTATACGGTCTCATCGAGAACCGTAAGAAAGTGTAAGGATTCGCTGAATGCGCTTGGTAGCGCTAACAATGTGTCATTAGTATGGATACCAGGGCATTCTGGGCACGAGGGAAATGAGGCCGCAGACCTAGTGGCGAGGGAAGCGGCATCTGCGGAATTTTTCGGCCCAAAGCCAGCCCTGGGGATATCATACAATGCTGCTAAATCAACCATATTAAAATGGATTGAGAATAGCTTCCAACAATACTAGATAAATATTCCAGAACTGGCTCACTCTAAAGAGTTCATTAAAGGACCTTGCAGCAACAGAGCCAGAAACATTATTGGACTTACCAGACAGGAGATACGTATAGTGACTGGTCTTTTTACGTGTCACTGTCGACTGAGAGTACCCATGCACAGAATGGGACTAACAGAAGAGACCGAATGTAGACTCTGTATGAAGGATGACGAAATAGTCAGACATATACTGAGCGAATGTCCGGCTATTGCACGTTTACGTCAGAACACTTTCTGTAAGCCTCAGATTGACTCAGAAGATGTGCACAGTGTCTCACCCAAACTGATAGCCGACTTTTTGGAGGATTAGGCATACAGTGGTGAGAAACCGCTCAAAAGTGAGCCACAATAGACCCACTAGTGGTCGCAGTGGAACGGCTGCAAGGCCCACTCACATATGAATCATCAATCAATCCTCACACCACCTTTTGCAAGCTGGGGGTCTTTTTTTTGCTCTAATGTCTAGCCTATTAGGATGTTTGTATTTTTAACCCATTAACAAACTTCTTATTTACTTTGTGACCAATTCCTTTGTCACACTATAGACTCCATCCTTCTCAGATTGTCTTCAACGTCGTCTAAATCATCGGGCTAGCTATTCTCTATTTGAACGATGTGATAGTTCCCATCACATACTTTGGCCAATGGCAAGCTTTAAATTAACTCCGAGCCGTCACATGCTATGCGAAAAGACCTCCATTGCGCAAGGTAACCTGTGGCGCAAGTTTCTCCTACGATCCGACCGAGAAACGTTTAGTCGGTACGGGGCAGTAGAACAGATTTCACTTCAAACGCGTAAAATTCAATAACTCTGAAGATCGAGCGACTATGCGATTGGTCATTTCGCACAACACGCGACCGCTCAGAGTTTGTTATTGGTCAAGGCGTATGACGTGGATAGTCACATCATTCAAGAACCAGAAAAAAGCCTCATAAGTGCTGAACGGCTTAGAAGCCGACACAACTCCTCGTGTAATCGGAGTGCATATTGTATGCAAGTATGTTTTGTTTCCTCGGTTGATTCGTATGTTTACGTGACGTCAGCACCGGAATTAAGTCAATACTTTTCGTAATCTGCCGCCGATAAAACGTAAGCAAAATATATCAGGAAATATAAAATTATCAGTTAGTAATAGGTAAGGTTACTCATCGTAAAGCAAACTTTACAGGTAGCGAAGCCTGACTTTGATTTTTTATTTTTGGGTTATAATTTTTGACATTTTTCCTCGGTTTGGCATTGGCATCGCGGCTCGTTCTTATTTTAAAAATGTGGTTTTAGCACAGTCTAAAGATCTATTTAATAATGATAGATTTTTAGACACAGTACTTATGTATTGGAAACGAATCAAGAGAGTTAGAACTAGACAATGGACAAACAATATCTACATGCAATGAGTATGTAAACTTGGGTGTCACATTTGATAAGACAAGAACAGACTGTAAAGAACTTGAAAAAAGAATAGTAAAACCAAAAAAGGTAATTGGTTGTCTTAACAGTATTTTATGGAGCAGAGAGATAAAAAAGAATGTAAAATTTAACATATATGAAACAATGGTGAAAAGCACGCTGCTGTATGGAATAAAGACTTGTCGCGTAACAGAAAAATACAAAGCAAAAATGGAAAGTGTCGAAATGGATGCAATAAGAAGATCTAGAACAGATCATATAAGAAATGAGATCATAAAAGAAAAATGGGAATCGAGGGAAGCATATGACGGATGACATCACTAAAAGACAACTGATATGGTACGGCCATGTACAACGGATAAACGACGAAAGATTACCAAAGCAGGTCCTAGAATGGCAACCAATAGGGCGCAGAAAAAGAGGGCGTCCTAAACTGGAATTGGAAACAGTCAATCCAAAGATCAATAAGTCAAAAAAACCTGATGGAAGATGATTGTCAGGATCGTGTTAAATAACATTTTTAATAATAATAATAAAACCGAGCCGCCAATGCCAAAAATGAAAATAAGATGCAGGCTTCGCTTCCTAGAAGGCTTGTCTTTATGATGAGTGTCCTTAAGTATAGGTACCTATCACAAACGAAAATTTATTTAATGCCATTATGACCGAGCCAAATAGAAAACAAAAGCCTTCCCTAGTAACACTGGTACGTTTTAAAAACGCTTTTAAAACGTCAATTTCGGACCTACCGGACGTTTTAAAAACGTACATCTAGGTCCCTTTGGGTTCGATAGAGGTCCCTGGAACGTTTTTGTGGGTCTTTTTTACGTTTTTAAAAGGCCCCCTCACGACATTTTTAAAACGTTTTTCGGACGATTCGAGAACGTACACGGTAAATAAAATTGTCTCAAATCACAGCAAATTGCTTTGAAGTAAAACTTTTTGTGCTTTCCTATTTACCAAGAGAATATTTTCTTGATTTAGAATAAAAAATGTCTTGCCTTTTATTTTAATGTGAAACAGAAATTTTTTTATTATATGTATATTGGCATTGAATTAATCTAAGACACGGTATCCTCTGGAAGCAAAATATTACTTATATCAGTGGCGTATATATGGGGGGGCCTGGGGGGGCCGGGCCCCCCCGAAGCTAAGATTTTTTTGGATATTTTTCACATATTTCATGAATACAAACATAAACTAGCATAAAATACAGCCTCATGAGGTCTCGGGCCCCCCCCCGAAACTTTTTTCTATATACGCCACTGACTTATATAAAGACAATTTGCTTTGTTACAAAATGGAGTATACTGAAACAAAAACATTAAATAAAAATAAAGTCTGATTTCAAGATTAAACTGAAGAGAAATATGTTAATTCAAAACAAATTGTTTTAAGGTAAAACAATTTATTAAAAAAAAAACGTGTTTTCATTGTAGACAAAAATTTTTACCGTGTACAAAAAACTTTTCAAGGACGTCTAACGTCTACGTTCAGAGACGTTTTTAAAACGTCCCAGCGGCCCTACATAAAGTCTAGGCCTCGAGCCTCTTGGTATGGCCCTTACATATTGGGCCCTTACGTATTGGGGACTCTTAAAACTTGACTCCACTCCAATCTGAGTATGGTCGAAAAGTTTAAAATTTTTGTTTTTACATAATTTTTACATGCCTATGTAGATGTAGAGTGGCTAGGCTAAATGATCTACTACTATGTCGGTTTAGAACGTTTTTCTACGTTGTCCGACGCCTATTCTCCACCTCCTTCGATCCTGACAATCATCCTCTGTCAGATTCTTTTGACTCATTGATCTTTGGATTGACTGTTGCCATTCTAGTTTAGGACGCCCTCTTTTTCTGCGCCCTATTGGTTGCCATTCTAGGACCTGCTTTGGTAATCTTTCGTCGTTCATCCGTTGTACATGGCCGTACCATATCAGTTGCCTTTTAGTGATGTCATCCGTTATGCTTCCGTCGATTCCCATTCTTTCTTTTATGATCTCATTTCTTATGTGATCTATTCTAGATATTCTCATTGATCTTCTTATTGCATCCATTTCGACACTTTCCATTTTTGTTTTGTATTTTTCTGTTACGCGACAAGTCTCTATTCCATACAACAGCGTGCTTTTGACCATTGTTTCATATATGTTAAATTTTACATTCTTTTTTATCTCTCTGCTCCATAAAATACTGTTAAGACATCCAATAACTTTCTTTGCTTTTACTATTCTTTTTTCCAATTTTTTACAGTATGTTCCTGTCTTATCAAATGTGACACCCAAGTATACATACTCATTGCATGGAGATATTGTTTGTCCATTTTCTAGTACTAACTCACTGGATTCGTTTCCCATACATAAGTACTGTGTCTTGTCCACGTTCACTGTTAATCCCCACTTTTGGTATTCTTCTGTTAACTTTCTAATCATATAATCCATGTCTTCTTTATCATTAGCCACAATTACTTGGTCGTCAGCAAACTGTAGTGTGTATATGGTAAATCGGTCGTTAAGTTGTATTCCCATGCCGTGCACTTTACGTTTCCAGTTTTTTAGAGCTACTGCGATATATACAACATCCCTGTCTTAAGCCTTTTGTTACAAGGAATTCTTTTGAAAGTCGATTTCCAATTTTAATTTTAGATTTTGACCCTTTGTATAGTTCTTTTATCGCTTTTATGTATGTATGATTGATATTAGTTTGCTCTAAATCTGTCCATAATTTTTCTACTGGAACGGTATCATATGTTTTTTGTAGGTCCACAAAGGTAACATGAGTCTCTATATTTCTGGCGCTCCTTTTCTCAATTACTTGTTTAAGACAAAAAACATTATCACTACAAGATCTGACTGCGCGAAACCCACTTTGCTCTTCTGCTTCTTGTTCATGAAAATTATTCTCTATTAGATCTCTAAGAATCCTACCGTACAATCTACTTAGAGTACTGGTTACTGAAATTCCTCTGTAATTGTTGCAATCCAGCTTGTTTCCTTTTTTATGTATGTCCTGGATGTCCGTTTATGCATTGATTAATAATATATGTGAGATTTTCGAGTAGTTTCTCTGATCCATATTTGAGCATTTCAGCATATATTCCCCCAGGTCCGCTAGCTTTTCCGGATTTAAGTTAAGGGTTTTTTACTGTAGAAATGAATTTCCATACTTCAGAACTCTGCCTACCTCCTACGTGTGTGTTTATGTCGTGGCACTTCCGCTCAAATATATCATTTTTTTCTGTGCGTATCAAATTTCTTAGCTGTCTTCTGGTTTCCCTGTAGATTTCTAGGTCTCTTTGCTCCTTAGTATTGAGCCATTTCAAGTATGTACGTTTTTTCTCTTTGACCATTTCCTGTATTTTGTCCGTCCACCACATCTTCCTGTTATTTCTATTATCTTGGTACCCAACAGCTTCGTTGCTTGTTTCCTTCAAGCTTTTTATTATGTTTGTATATATCTCTTCAAATGAGTGACTTGTGTTTATTAATTTTTCATTTAATCGGTTCTGATACAATCTTTAAGTACTTTCGATTTCTAGGCTTCTAAAGTTGTATTTTTGATTGTCTTCGATGCATTCTAGGTTTTCATTTTCTCTAATACTTTCGAGTAGTAGGTTTAAGCGGGTGCTGGACCACTTTTGAGGAGGGAATGACCTTGAATGACCTTGACGGTCGTTGCCTTGTTTTATGTAGAGACGAATAGTTTGAGTAGTATATTTGACCTTGAAAAGTTGTGAAGGTCATTATGTTGACCTTGAATGACCTTGACGATCGTTGCGGTTTTTATATGTAGAGACGAATAGTTCGAGTAGTATTTTTGACCCTGAACAACCTTGACCTTGTCTGACCTTAAGCACAAAAAATACCTCTATCTTTGACTCTGATTTGTTTTACACTTTTAAAAGATTTACATTATCCCCACCCTAATAATTGTATTTAAACATATAAAAAGGAAAAACAAACCCACTTGAAGTATTAGTAGATTTCTGTATCTCAACGTGTCAAATCACTCTCTAAAATAAAAATAAAGAAAAAATAGTTTAATTTGTGGAAAAACAATAATTTAAAGGTAATAATATGGATATTTCAAAAATCAAACTTGAACAAATAAATTTCGAAATAAACAATGAAGCAAAACTTCAATTAAAATCTTTAGATTCATTAAAAGTTAATACCACATATGTTATTAAAGAAATGTGCACCATTGATACCCGTTATGGAAAATCTGTTTTAATAACATTGGCTGAAGATGCTGATGTATTTAAAACGTTTTTACCAAAACGTGTGCTTAAATCAATAGATGATGATTTTATCGATCTAGTTAATAAAAGTAATCAAAAATATACTCTAACCTATCTGGGGCAAAGTGAACCCACATACATCGGTGCAAAACGTAAATCCATATTTGAATTTGGAATATACTAAATTATCTTAAAATTATTGTGTGTTAAAATATAATTCTTAAAGTATTAAAAATATGAATCGTTTGGAAGAACAAATTCACGATTTACGATTCTGGTTGTTTGAGAAGTCGGACGAACTGATGGAGGGTGACCCTTCACTAAGAGATGTAGCTAGAGCAAATAATTTTATGGATGGTGTCATTCAATGCCAAATGTTTTTTATGGGTAACCAAACACTTCAAGAGTTTTGTAAAAATATGAGATGGCTGAATTTGTTGTACCTTCTGAGGCCATTGGAAGACATTCCACTGGAGCTACTCTTTCCACCGCTCGATGAAGATGAAGATGATGATAGTGGATTCAGTGAGAACGATGATTAAATATAAGACATTTATTAAAAATGTGTATTTATAATTAGTTTATGGATTGTAGTATGGATGTAGTTTTAAATTGATAAAAGCTGTAATAAAATATATTATAATAAGAAATGAAAAACTATTTTTTAATTGGATTTGTTTTATTGCAATATTATTTTTATCTTATTTTTTTGCAAAATTTTATAATAAAGTAACAATATTAGTATAAAACACAAAATAAATATATTATAAAAATTAAGGAAGTGTAAAAAACCTATATTGATTTTCATTTGATGTGAATTTTAAAAAATATATTAAAATTCAAATATTTTTTTAAACGATATCCGACTTATTTATCCATGAATTATGTCTATCTGTAAAACCTAACCACTTAACAAAGTATTGCTCCAGTTTATTACACTTCCTTTTCTTAATAATTTTCTCCACTAAATATATTGATGGCACGCTGGTTTTCTGTAGCTCCATTTCATAAAAAGCACCAAGTATAGGTTCTCCGTCAAAACTTTCTATTTCATAAGTGGGTGGATTCGTTATATTTACTTTTACAATTTTAAATTGTTCCGCTGACCACGATGGTGTGTACCCTTTTTCAAAAATTGACTTATATTTGCTTATACGAACTACGTCTCCAAGTTTGAATTTAATTTTTTTAGGTACCATTTTTATATTTTCAAATGCGGTAATTCTAGTGGTGGGTTTCACATCAATTGGTCTCATTTTAATAGTTGTGTGAATTGTTTTATTATATTTATCAACAACATCCTGTAAAATATGAAACCACTTATAGCTTCCTAATGTAGAGAATTCTTTATAAAGATTTGTTTTTAAAGTTTTGATTACTCTTTCCACAATGGCTGCCTTCTTTACACTATATGTGTGATAGTGATTTACAGACTTCTTTTTCATAAGTGCTTGGAAGTGTTTATTAAAAAATTCCGTTCCTTGATCAGATTGTATGTTATGGGGGTAATAACCAGCTTGCTTAAAAACATCCCGCATTGCTGCACATATTTCAAGTCCTGTTTTATTTTTTATTGGTCTAGCCCAGACAAATTTAGAAAAGCAATTTATGCATACTAAAATGTATCTATACCCCAAATTATATTTTGATAATTGTTGTATTTCAGCTAAATCAATCTGCCATAGATCCTTAAAACCTTTTATTAAGGTTTTTCTTCGCAGGAAATTTTTTCTTGCAGGTTTATATAGCTCATTAACCACTTGAACTTTTTGCTCACTAGCCATCGTTAAAATAAATACTTTATTTTTTCAATTCAAATGGGTGTATGATATTCTATGCGTCCATCTGACCAAATTATTGGTTACAAAGCGGATTCAAGTGGCTGATGTTTCAAAACTTTTCTTTCTATGGCACTCAATCTCCCATGTAAATTTAACAATAGTTTACCACTTGTCGATTGTTGCGTTTTTATTTTTTCTAAATTGGTTCTTACTGCATCAACAGATTCTGCTATAGCTAGCTTTAGTTCTTCAACTAGTTTGTTTATACGATTTTCCAGAAATTCTAGATTGATAGCGTCTTTATGATCTACAGCATCTGCTATATTACATAAACGTTTGTTCTCAATGTCGAAATCATTTTTAGCGGTCAACTTAAAACCATTACCCTTCAATCCTTTTATATATGTAATTTTGGAAGTTTTTTTTATACGACCAAACTTGTCAATCGTGTTCTTTACACCTCCCATGTTAGATAGTAACTGAACAATATATGCTACAATCAAAAAGTGAGTCCTAATATATAACCCCTTCTTCTCTTAATTCTTCAATTATAGACAAAATTTCACCATCATGACCAGTATGCCCAGCCATTTTTGAGCTCCATAATAATCGCAAGCGACTAACTAATTCTTTAGCAGTATTCCAATATACATAGTTTATTTTATTATTATTGAATTTTTTGAGATTTGAAATTTTATTTCTGGTAATACCAGAACCTTCTTTACTTCTGCCATGTTTCGGTGTTAGAAGTGGTTTTATAAAATTTGTAAATTTTACAGATCGGCTGGTATTTACCCCATATATTTTATTATATTCATTGTAATAGGCATTTGACAAATTAAGTATTTGCTTATAATCGCTGAGTGCTTTTGGGCTAATGTCGCCAATGTTTGACACACTTGGTTTTTTAAAAAATAACAAATCGTATAAATCACGATGAGCAGAAAATGCCCCAATCATATTTTTTTTACGCCAAAGAGTTATTAGTTTATCTGGAAATTTTATTGTAGCATTACCTATCTGAAAATTATCATTGTTGGAATTGTACCTAACACCATATATGGTGTCATAGATAGATGGGTTTGATTTAAGCCCCTCCATATAGATTGTAGATATAGAATTTAAATCTTCCCCAATATCTTGTCTCAGTGATTCATCCATAGCTTCATTGTTGACACTCTTTTTAGGTGATAAATGAGAACTTGCATCTGCATTAAATGATTTTTGACTTTGATTAGAGTATGAGGATATTGGTGTATCCGGCAAGGGTGGTGAAGCTGAGAGGTAAGATCCATGATGAGATTTATTTCCACCATCACCATCTTCCGAATCATCAACCATAACATTGGCTGCAACTCTCTTTGCTTTTTTTGCTTCCACAGCTATCAAAGGTGTTGCTATATTACTACTTGTCCTTTTTAAAATTGCTGCATTTTTAAAATTTTCTGAAATTTTTGATAATGGTTTTGAGATGGGTTCATAAAATTTCTCAAGATTTGTTTGATTTTGCGACTCTTCATTTTTTAAAAATTTAAATTTTGTTCTTACTGCATCAGTCATAGCAACAAGATCACGTTTTAAATCGATCGATCGATCGATCGAATTTGACATATTTACAAATAAGATGTTTGCAGTTGTTCGTTCTAAAAGCAACTAAAGTTGTTGCTACACATTTATTAAACATATATGTAACTATCAAATCCTTTTCTATATCTGCCATTGTTTAAATCTGCATCTTTAACAATAACTAGAAAACCATATTTATCGTCCCAACATTTTCCACAGATTTCTTGAAACTTAGTAAAAGTAAAGTCTGGAGAAACGTGATCTGAAAAAATATGTCGCAGATTCATTTCATCTTGTTTAAATACTATTATGAAATTTGAATTATCTCGAACTAGCTGTTTTGGTACTCTAGAGTAAGTCTGTGCTAGGTAAAAACAATCTATATTTTTATGCCTCCCCATACTGTAGTATGATTTTATTACACTCTGACCATCGCAAATTACATCATCGAAAATAAATATCGAATTTGGTTTTGCCTCAGATGGTGGTATAACGCAGGATGTATCATTAAATGTGTAGTATCCAAGCCCCTCAATTGGCGATAAAATTTGCTTTAAAAATTCATATTTTGATTGAAACAATGATTTGGAGTATATATATACATTTTCAAATTTTAATCCTAGTGGGTGTGTAATAAGAGTGATAAGCACATTGGTTTTACCACAATTTGATGGCCCAATTATTAATCCACGTATGGAATTGGGTAGTAAAGATCCATGACGTTGATATGTAATACCACAACCCGTCTTTTCATCCCAATTTATAATTGAGATTCTGTCTTGTTGCTGCACTATGCGCATTTTTATATGAACTATCTTTTAGTATTTAAGCTGACTTGTATTTATATCAAAATCAGTTCGATGTCATCTATCAACAGAAAAAGTTCAGTAAAAAAGGGGCGAGGCGTATTTAATTCACTTTTAAATAAACTTCCTGTAGAATTACACATCCCGGGTTATCAATATTGTGGTCCTGGAACTAAACTAAAGACAAGATTAGCGAGAGGTGATCCTGGAATAAATGCACTAGATAGAGCCTGCAAAAAACACGATATTAGTTACTCTATTAATTTGGATAATTTAGAAAAAAGACACAAATCTGATCGCGAACTAGAAGAAAGTGCGTGGCAAGTTGTTAAATCAAAAGACGCTGGAATAAAAGAGAAGGCTGCTGCTTACTTTGTTATAAATTCAATGAAAGTTAAGCGAAGAATTGGAATGGGGTTAAAAAAGATAAAATCGAAAACTCGAAAGGTGGCTTTTGGGTCTGCGATATGTCGAAACGTTCAAACAAAAATTAAATCGATCTTGAATCAAAATAAGGGGAAATTTCAAGATATTTCAAAAATTTCAAAAATTGCTTTGATCGCAGCGCGTAAGCATTTAAAAGCTTCTGGTGGAAAAAAGAAGATTAAAACCCCAAGAGTAATTCCCATTCCTAAAATGGGGGGTATTTTACCTCTTATACCAATTTTTGCGGGGTTATCCGCCCTAGGATCATTAGCGGGTGGCGCTGCTGGTATAGTTAAAGCAATAAAAACCGTTAATCATCTTAAAAATAGTGTTGCTGGTGTTAAAAACTCTCAAATGCTTGTAGAAAGTAAAAAAGGGGGAGGTTTATACTTAAAACCGTATCGAACTGGGTTAGGACTTTATTTAACAAATCCAAAAAACTAGTAAAGCCCTTACCAGCAAGGGCATTATCAAATATTGATTTGGAAAGATATGCAAAACAATATCAAATTGCAAATTTCGTTGGTGTATTTATGAGAGATAGTCTTCCTAAAAGTGGACCTCGCAAAACTGAATCGGCCATCATAAACTTAGACAGTGTAAATGGACCAGGAACACATTGGGTTGCCTACAGAAAGAAAGCTAGAAAAGTAATTTATTATGATAGTTTTGGAAACTTACCCCCACCTTTGGAATTCATAGAATACATGTATAAAGGATGTAATTATGCCACAGAAATTTGGTATACATATAAAAACCAACAAAAATTTAATACAGTATATTGTGGTCAGCTGTGTCTACAGTTTCTCTTAAAAAATAACTTATTTTAGTAGTAATTTTAAAAAATGAATCGAAATAATTCCGAAAGTGAGTATGCAAAACTAAAAAAAATGTATAAATCACTAAAAGCATTTAGCAATGCAAAAAGTTTGCTACCGATGACGAGTGACGAACTATGTGGTTTACCTAAAGAAGTAATGATAGCATGTGCACCAAACGAAATAGCTTTGGTGTGGGAGAAGTTGCCAGAAGAAGTTAAAGAAGACATTGATATTTTAAAATATCAGTATTGCTACGACCATTACTCTACAAACAACTCTAACGATCAAATTGATGGTCCACCACCAAAAAAAATATTTTGTTGTATATGTAATGCAAACGGTTCAAAAGTGTCTAAATCTGAGGAAATTGTAGATTGTGACATTATATCCAGTTGTTGTAAGACACAGTAAAAAAAATGTCTTATACTTTTACATTAAGTGGTTATTCAAGTATTTTAAGTGCCAACTTCTATCCTCCTATAGAGACAAACAACAGAGAAAAATATGGACTGGGTCTTATAGGATTTTATTCATATAATTCAATTTTTAACATAGATGAAACTAACAATTGGTTTGGATTTAGTAAGCCAAACTGGGGAGGGCCAGTAATGTTAAAAATACCTCCTGGTGCATACGAAATAACCCAAATACATGATGCAATGCTTAAAGCTCTTCAAAAAGGTGCAAAAGATCTAGATGAAAATATTTTTAGCTTACGTGCAAACAATAGCACTTTGAAATGCGAAATTAAGTCAAAGTATGTACTTCACTTTAAGCACTACAACTCAATTGGACAGTTGTTGGGATTTGCAAATGAAGATCGACTAAAGCCCAATGAGATTCATGAATCTTCAACAATAGTTGATATTACAAAAGTTCGCATTATAAGAGTAGATTGCAATATAACAACCGGTGCATATTTAAATTCAGAACAGGCGCACTCGATTTATGAATTTGACATTGATGTGGAACCTGGGTATAAGCTAACTAAAGAACCAACAAATATCATTTATATGCCAATTCAACCAGAGGGTCGTCAGTTTATCGACAACATTACACTAAGGATCGTGGATGATAGAGGAAAGCTCATTAATTTTCAAGGAGAAAAAATAATTGTTAAATTAGAGCTTAAAAGGTTATAACGAAAATGGGTTATTGTTTTGATCATCACAGCTATCCAGTGTCGCAAAAAAAAGATGTTAAGACTTATATTCCAAATAAAAACCGATGCAGAAGCAGTAGAAAAACCATTCATGTTAAAGACTTGTCAAGAGAAAGATCTAAATTGTCCACAGAAGAAAAAGTGTTTTTGAAATCACTTGGTTTACATTTAAAAAAAACTGTTTAAAATGATTTCAACTAGTGAAAAGTTAGAAGCATTTAATGAACCAATTTTTGAGAATTCAATTATAAGTCTGGAAGAGCATAGTTATAAACCCTATGGAACACCATCTTTTAAAAACTCAGATGAAATTCGTATCCCAATTCAATTTCAAGATCTAATTTTGGATGTTTCCGAAAGTTATATTTATATAGAAGGAAAGTTTACACCAAGTGATGCATCTAAAAGATGCTACTTATCAAATAATGCTCTTGCTTTTTTATTCGAAGAAATTCGGTATGAAATGGGTGGTGAACAAATTTGCGTTGTTCGAAAACCAGGAATTACTTCAGCACTAAAAACCATTGTTTCATTTGGAAGTAGTCAAGAAAAGCTTCTTTCAACATACGGTTGGGGTTTAACAGAAGCCAATCAATGCATATTGGACAAAACAAGTCATGTATTTAGTGGAAGACTCCCATTAAAATACTTGATGGGATTTGCAGAGGACTATAGAAGGGGCATTTTTAATCAAAAACAAGAACTGATTCTCGTAATAGCTCACACCTTCAATAATTGTTATATTGGTGAAGTTGATGCGGAAATCTCCATAGATAAAATCGAATGGAAAATCCGGCACATAATTCCAGAGGATCGTCAAAGGATTAAAATTCTATCTAAAATTAATAAGGGTGGTAATAATGTTAATATCAAAGCTGCCTATCGCATGTGGGACCTATATGAATTGCCTCTTCTTCGGAGCACAGCTTCTGATACGTGGGCAGTAAGAAGTAGTACGAATTTGGAAAAACCACGATACATTATTATGGGATTTCAAAAAACTGAAAATTGCAATACCAGAGACAAAGATGCAACAGAATTTATCTCTGCTGATTTGGCTGATATTAGATTATATATTAATTCGATAGTTTTCCCCTATGAGAGGTGGAGTCTCGATTTTTCAAAAAGATTATGCGGTCCTGCCTACTATGCATATCAAAATTTTCAAAGCAGTTACTATGGAAAAACATGTAATGAACCAATGCTTGATTTAAATAGTTTTATTCAAAACCCATTAATTGTTATTGATGCTTCGCATCAACAGGATTCAATAACCTCATCAACAGTGGATATTAAATTGGAATTTAACACCAGAAAATCTAAATTTCCAAATGATGTAAAAGTGTATGCTTTACTTATTCATGATTCCCTAATTTCCTATAATATTCTAAATGGTACTGTAACAAGGGGTTAATTTCAATGTAATTTTATTTATAATATTTTTGAATGTATTTTAATGATTTAAATGAAAATATTTGAATTTTGTATTTTAAAATGATTTAGATATAAATATATTTTTCTTAAATAAAGTTTAAATAAAACACATTTTATAGAATACTATTTGTTTTTATATTTTTATACTTATGATTAAGCTATAACAAATTTGAATACTCAATTGCACACCTATTCACATAATAAAATTGATAAGACACATATTTACTTGGAGAATAGATGGTAAATTATTCAATTAAAATAAGTGTAGTCTCCAAACTAATAAAGCTATTACAAAAATAATTCATTCCATCGATTCAACAACCATATCCAAACAAATTTTATCATATAAAATTTTTTGGAAAAGTTTAATTTTTGGAGATATTTACATAATAAAACAAATAAAAACACATTTTGTCAAGTGGGGTAGATGTCTATTCAGTTACAAATGGGTCTAGCTTCTAAACTAATAAGGCTATTACAAAAAATAATTATTTCAATCGATTAATCAAGAATGCGTTGACATTTCTTATCATATAAAAATTTTTGCTGGACTTTAATTTTAGGAGATAATGACATAATAGCCCAATTAAAATTGTTACTATTTTAATTAAATTGATCATAACTGTTAAAATAATATTAATATCACAATAAAATTTTAACAGATCGAAAGCTAACCTATTTTTTCACAATTTTTATCTCTTAAAAATTTTCAATTAAGACGCTACTTTACAAGATATTAAGAAAAAACGTCTATTTTAAGACATGAAAAAAATTACAAGTCTCAATTTTAATTGATACTTAAAAAAAAAAAAACCTATTTGACCCCCCCTTAATTACTTAAACTTTTTGAAAAAAAGGAGGAGTTGTTGCTTCGACTAAGAGAAGAACGAGAAAGAACGCTTACCGCCACATCATGCATCCAAGTAAGCAATTTTACCCCCACTACCATTTACCCCCTCTACCATTTATCTCACCCTATCAACATCAGCGCCACCTATTGATAAGATTTACAAACACCCCTGGTGTTGAGATTTTCAGTTTTAAATTTAATAAGGTCACTAAGCAAACAATTATAGAATATTAGTTTCCTTAAACTGTTTTAGAATTATGGTGCCCTTAATTTTGAAAAGCGCCATCTATCATAATTTTTTCAATTATTTAAATATATTCCGAAATAGCGCCACCTATCATCAACTTGATGCACTAAATTATTGATAATTTTTTTAAATCCTAATAATTCAACTATTCATCAGTTGGAAATCAATCAATAATAACTGCTCCATCATCGACTGTATAATTTGAGGGTGAATTCATAGGATTTGGCTATATACATCTATCATCATTTCACTTTCTGTAAATATTTTCATGTTCTGCCAAAAATGCCATTTCTCACTCACAAAAAGGTTGTAGAAAAATGAAAAAAAAAACATTTTTGTATTTTAGAATACTTTTTATTTTTATATATTTTCGAAAACTTAAAATTAAGCCATACGCTTATTAAAACATAACTAATATTTCATTTTTCATATGACTTGATATGTGGATGCCCCCAGGGTAGTGTATGACTTGTGTTAGGTATAACAAACCTTTTATCATCATGGTAAGATAATGCAATTTTGTTTCTGGTTTCTGTGTATATATTGTGTAGATCACTTTTAAATGATTTCATTTTTCGAAATAAGTAACCACCTTTTTCAACAACTTTTTTATAATCATTAATGGATAAATGCTTATCGATTACACTTTTTTTAACCCCCTTTGCTTTTTTTACCTCCGTTGAGACTGAGTTTATATAGTAGGCTTTAGCTCCTGTTCCATAGAAACTTAGAATTGGATCTTCAGGAAATTCATCCTTCATTCTACCCAAAACAGATTCGTTTTTACTTATATTAAACCTATTTACTTTCTTATAATTAGATGTATCGAATTTCTCAGGGTTTTCAATCATAAATTTATAGAAATCATCAGTGTAAATTTTAAGTACTAGAGAATCTGTATCTGTATACATTAAACTTGCACTATTGTGAAACTCTTTTTTTATAGTATTATAAAAAAAGTCATACAAAACTGTTTTAGACAAATCCAGAATACAAAAACCCAAATATATTGGTTTATTGTATACAATTTTGAGTTTACTCATATGAACAGCAATTAATTCTTCGGTAAATATCGAGCAATTGTTAAAATTGGGTCTACTGATTAGAGCACGAGCACCGGCCCTTCTACGAATACTCTCCCAACTTGTAACTAATTTTATATCTTTATGATTCTCAACATTTTCCATAGTTTTTCCGAATACTGCATTATTAAAAAGCTTGTATAAATCTTTTTTAAATTTTGTATCAGCAGAGTTTCGAAGCTTTGTATTAGTATCGATATACTTTTTTAACCAGGGTGATTGTTCAAATTTCAACATTCTATGAGTTTGAATGACTATTAACCCATTTCTTACTGCCTGATTTAAAGTTTTATAGTGTACAATATACCTTATTTTATCATGCAAATTTGGAATGAGTTTGGGGAATTTGGATGATGAATCTGGAGGGATTATATTTTCCACCAAAAATGGAAAATCAGCATGAGCTTCATGCAACTCATTTGGATAATACACATCTACTTCAAGAATGTATCCTATGGGACTGTCAACTGGTACATTATGAATATTTAAATTTATCATTTCTTCTTGTGAGAGCCATTTAAAACCTTTTGTGGGTAGTGGTTGTGACATACTATGCCCATATAAATTTGTTGCATCCAAATACATTATAAAGGATGACTTTATACTTGGATCATAATTTGGAAGGTACTTATTATTTGCTATATGCATTCTATCAACACATTGACTAACACCCCCTCGAATCCCTTTTTTAAAGAAATGAATCATGTCAATTTCAGTCAATAGCTCTAATTCTACTTCTGTCATTCTAAGCATACAATCAAATGATAATGATGGCAACGTGTAATATTGAGCTGGATCTAGGTTATAAGTCTTTAAAGAATTTCTTCGAAATGCTTCAAAAACATCAGTTAAAATTAAAACATCAGTTTTCAAATATAAATCCGAATAGTCTCCTAAAGTTTTACAATTAAATAGACTCCATACTTTTTTCCCTCTATCATATTCTAAATCTGTAATATGCTGATCATTTAGATCATCGAAGAATTGGTTTTTCGTGGGTAAATTAGTAACGTCTAATTTGTCTAAGTCAGAGATAAATCCATATGGAAACACACCTTTTTGTCTCATTAAACTAAATTCTTCTTCAGATGTAAAATGTTTGTGTGTTTCTAAAAAGGAGTCTGAATCTAAACCTTTACTTAACTCATCCAGGGATGCAGCTAAAAATTTGTAGCTGTCTATAAATCTTAGACGTAGATATTTTTTTATGATTTTTCCTTCAGAATTCATGTAATCATGTACATATATGGATTTTGTAAATGAAATATATTTTTCCTTGTTTTCTGCAATAACATCTATTTTATCGCCATGATGACACAATTCCTTAATAAACATGTGACAATCATAACCACTTAGATTGTGAAAAATTATTGGAATGAAATTTGGTAATTGATGTTGTAAGTTACAAGTTGAATGTGCAGCTAAAAATCTTTTTTTTCCCGTTATGTGACAATGATCGGTTACTTTTTTTATCAAATAAGTTAAAAGGTTTACCACAAATTCCACATTTGTCACATGTTTCCACTATGTTTCTTTCTTCAGGTGTTAGTGGTGTCATTGGAACTATATCTCTTAAATAATTATTGTGAAGCTCTCTAAGATCACGTTCAATACATGCTACAAATTCTTCTGCTGCGCTTGAACCACGGAATAATTTAAATTTTGTTAAATCATCATTGAATGAACATTTAATTAGGTATGCAAATGAATATGGTTTATGTATGATATTTTTGACTGTGAAAGAATTTAATGGATCTGGTTCACAACCTGCCATTGGTTGTAAAATTGATTCAAAGTCAGCATACACTACAAAGGGAACTGTTAGCTGTTTTTCATAACTTTCGAACTTTAACATGTTTTCTTGTGTTGTTTTTCCAAATCTATCAGTTTTTAAATCTGTAGATGGGGTTATCGCGTAAACTTGCCCACAGTCATATTTTTGATGAAATATTAGTTTTTCTGCTGTTATAAAGTGTACTAAACAACCATCGCAAAAATAAAGTCTACGTTTCGACATTGATATTTGATTGGAAACCAAAGCTGAAAGATTTTTTATCCAACAATAATGTGTTCTATTACAATCGCTATTACATTCATGAGTTTCTTCTTTAATTTTACAATCTTCACTTATGATTAATAAGTTTATGTGAGTGTCAAGTTTTCTCTTGGAATAGCGAAGTGGACCAACAACTTCATATTGAATTTTTTTATTTGCAAATCTGGTTTCCAATGTATAAACATTAATTGAAATATTATTGTTTTGTTCAAACCTAGATATATCAGTCAATTTAACCGGCATTTCCATACCTGCAAGATTTAAAACTGTAGAATAATGGGGGTAGGAAGAAACTCTGTCTACATGAAGTGAAACTGGGTATAAAGCTGATGTAACAGCCCATGCAAAACATGCATTATCCTGATTTTTTATATTCACTACAGCATGTTTAGATTCAATGAATTTGGGTAACTTGAAGTATGAATTGCCCCCAATAGGGCGAAACTTGTTGATGTTGATTTCCAAGTGTAATATATGTTGTAAAGTCCAACCTGTAAATAAATTAAAACATTATTAATTAAACAACCATATTTAAAAAATGTTTCACTGATTATTATTAAACAAAAATTATTTATTTTACTAATGAGTAATCTTACCAGAATCTCGCTCCATAAACTCGCTCGCTTGGGAAATTATTTTATCTATAAAAAACTCATAAATATTATCCAAATCAGAGGCATCACACACTATTTTATTATTTGTGTTAAATGATTTATCAGCTAGGGTTTCTTTTGATTGGTGAAGAAACGTTGCAAATAATTCCATATTAATTTTTATTGAGGTGTGTTTTGCTATATTTTCCTTTACTAATGTTAGACATTTGGGTTTTATCTCATAAAAAAACCTTCTGTAGTCTTTTTGCTGAGTTTCTGAAGCAATTCTATAACTTGCTATTCTGCATTTAAGACCACTTCTTACCACACATACACCATTGGAGTATGGTGCACATGAGTTATTTTTATGTTGAAGTGTTCTACAATGAGCAAAAAATTTATCTTTGGGTATGAAAATCTTGAATTCTCTACACATTTCCAATTGTTTATCACCATCTTTATCAACTTTTAAACTAGCTATTTTTCTTTTCTTTAATGGTTGCTCATTGATATTATCATCATTATGTTTATATTTGCAAGCTGTTTTATTATGTCTAACCATATTATCTTTTCGAGTAAAACTTTTGTCACATTTTGAACACTTCAACATGGTCACTTTACTTGTTACACCTTAAATTATTTATTTATTAGGTGTTTTCATCAACACCTCTGTTTTAACCACTATGCTTTTTTTATGCCCGTTGTGGGTTTTATAACAGACACCCCACTCCACCTCATTTTCTTCAGCTGTATCTGATAACTCTCAAATATATTTTTTTTGATCATAATTCACAGCAAAATCTAAATAGTTTGACCTTGAACAAAATTTACAACCAAATGTATTATTTTTTAATTTATTTTTGGTTTTGCAAAATATTCTCAAGGTGACATTGACCTTCATTTAACCTTGAACAAGATTGATGAGCAATTACATCTTTAACCTTGGAAAAAATTATACGGTGACCTTCATTTAACCTTGAACAAGATTGATGAGCAATTACATATTTAACCTTGGAAAAAATTGTCAACGATTCACACTGACCTTGATATAACCTTGTAATGGGTATATATATTTTACTCCTCATTTGGCAAACACTCATTCTTGCTCGATTTGTCTTCCTATAATGTCATCCACCGCTCGCCCTACCCTCATCGTTCGTCCGTTTTTGAAAAATGGGCATGTGCAGTGCAATTTCTGCAATGTCTGGAAACCGGTAGAGGTATTTACAATTAATGGACGATGCGATGTCTGTAGTGAGCAATATCAAAGAATTATGGAGAGGCAGAGCAATCCTCCATATTCACCCGAATCACCTGTGTACATCTCAGACAGTGATGATTATGAGGTGGTGGAGAGTGATGATGATGATTCTGATACCAATTATGGTGTGTGGGAAGTAGCGAGAGTTGACTCTCCTCCTTCTGAGGAGATGTCTGATGTAGGAAGCGAAAGAGCTGACTCTCCTTTTGAGGAGGCTCAACGTTGGTAGTCTGGTTTAGTTTAATTGGGGTGTACAATAAAAATGGCTGGTACACACAGCTCAGTGCGAGGTTTGGGGCACTGTGGCTTTAAACCAAACAATTAAAAATTTTCATCTAACAATTTTAAAATGAAACCATTTGTAAAAATCCTATCTTTTGAATCACATCAATATTCAATTTTTAAATTATAGTAACGCAAATTTTGTTCATTTATGCACAAACTAAAGTTAAAAATGGTAAAAAAAAACGTTTTTAAGTTTCATTTTTATATGCTATTCCATGCAATCTTGCTCTCTTATAAACAAACCAAAGTTTAAAAATTCTTTCTAAAAGTTTGTATTTTTTTTAAATTAGATCTTTTCTACAAATTGGTTTATTCTACACTATGAAATTTTACTCTTTTATAAACAAACTAAAGTTTAAAAATTATTTTTAATACTTTGTTTTTTGCATTAGCATAATATTCTTTTCTATATTAAAGTTTATTCTATAAAGTTCAACTATAAAATAGTAACCAAAATTAAAAAATTATACAAATTTTTTTTGTTTGTTATTAAATTACCATAATGTTTTTTTTTCTTAATATAGATTTATTATATTTTACATATTCAAATTGTTTTTTTTGTTTCATAAAGTTATATATTGGCTAACTAATAATTTTATATAAAAACTAAATATGTTACAATAAAAAAATGTTAAAAATTTAAAGAAAAGCATAAAAAAGATCCTTTAGCTTATTGTAGTCATTTAATTTTGCTTGGAATTCTTCCTCCACACCTTCGGTCTCTCTTTGTAGTCGTTGAATCTCTACTTTGAGTAGATCCACTCTTTGTTTAAGCTGCTCCACGCAGCTTCTTTTCACCCGTAGGATTTGGATAGCCTGCTCTATCGTTTGGCTTTCTATTGTTGTGACATTTGTGGCTACGGTTTGTTGGACTAGCTGATCCCTCGATGTTGAGGGAATTGCTATTGGAATTGCTGTCGGAGTTGGAGGTGTTGATAAAATGCTTGTCTTCGTTTTTTTAATGTACTTTCTTTTACCAACTCTTCCATTTTTGATTTTATGTACGTCACGTTGTAGCTCCATTTGTAGCTGCGGCTGTGATTCTGGCTGTGGTTCTAGCTGTGGCTCTAGCTGTGGCTCTGGCTGCTGTTCGGCTTGAAACTCATTCCCAATATCTTTTAACAAATTGTCGATGTCTTGACTGGTGAAATCATCCAAATCAATAATTTGCTGCTTTGAATTCATTTTCTACTAATTTGAAATTCGCTGTTGAAGTAAAGAAACTTTAATAGTACTCTTCTGATATTTATTTTTCTTTAAATACTTGTTGGGTGTTAGTTTAGTGGGGGTAAAGTCTACAGAAAATAATATATCTAAAAAGCGGGCAAATAAAGCAATGTTAAAGATTCTGAAGGTTAAAAAATACACATCTTTACTATAATTTTGGATTATTTTTTTCAAGGTCAAAAATACTACTCGAACTATTCGTCTCTACGTATAAAAAACGCAACGATCGTCAAGGTCATTCAAGGTCAACATAATGACCTTCACAACTTTTCAAGGTCAAATATACTACTCAAACTATTCGTCTCTACATAAAACAAGGCAACGACCGTCAAGGTCATTCAAGGTCATTCCCTCCTCAAAAGTGGTCCAGCACCCGCTTAAACCTACTACTCTTTCGTCCTTATTTGTTTTTCTTAAAGGGAATAATATTTTTGCTTTTACCAGATGGTGGTCAGATCCACAGGTAACATCACGAAGTGCTCGCACATCATACCACTTTAATTGCTGTGTTGTCCACCTATAGCATAATCAATAATTGATTTAAGATTTCATGTTGGCTGAATCCAGGTATATCGATGAATATCCTTATGTTTACAAAAACCATTATTTATTTTTATTGATTTTCGCTTGTGGCGAAAATCAATTACTTGAGCCGCCTCGGCCTTAACATTATTTTTATTTTTTTTATTATTCCGTCCCTAGCACCCCTAGTGTATCGCGCTCGAATTTTGACGCTTACTCGGGAACGCTTCGACGTAGAAGGATGAAATTTGGCGCACTGATTAAGAACTTACCGGAGACCAAAAATGTCAATTTTGGGTCAAATCGGAAAATTTCAAGTAGGGGAAATAGGGGAAAACCGTCAAAAAGTTACTTTTTTTGATGTACCTCCGTTGGCACACCATAAGTGTCCAGGGGATTATTCTAGAAACTTGAGATTTTGCACTAGTATACTCTTATGTGTGGTCAGGAAGCCTATTGTTTTTCAGCCAGATCGAAAAAAGTCAAGTGCCCCATTTTGGGGCTCTTCTGAATCCCTGCAGTGACGCATTTTCACTGTACAATAAAATTGGTCAGAATTTCACTGTTTATTTGCCGTTTTTTAAAATATATCTGGTCATTACTCCAAAACTGTTTAATGCATTTTAACCAAATTTTAAACATTTGCGGACCTAAGGGAGTGTTCGGTAACTGTATAGTTGGTTTTTAAAATTAGTTTTTGGTTTTTGAGTTTTGAGGATTTTTCAAAAACTATGCAAGGTTTTTGCAGTCAAAAATACTGAATCGAGAAATTTTTTTGCCCTTACACTTTTTGACAGTTCTCGAACTGCTATCTTTTTAAGAAAATACCAAACTATTTTTTAAAAAAAGTTCGACTTTTCTAAGTTGCACCGTTTTTGAGTTTGAAAAATAAATACTAAAAAACACGCAAAAATCACAACGGAAATAACACGCATTTTTACAAAAATCGCGATATCTTTGAAACAGTAGATCCGAATTGGACAAAAATTACACTACTCACTTCGCCGAACCTTTCTACATAAAACTTTATTTATAGTTTTAACCTTGATGTAGAGGGCGCTGGTGTAGGGCACTTAACATTTATCAAAACGGTCCAAAATTAACAAAAATCTTATAAAATTAAAGGAATTTGCAAATATTTTTTGAAATATAATTCCAATAATAATAGGATTAATTTCATGTTAAAGAAGAGACAAAAATCTATAAAACGACATATGTCATTTTTAAGTTATGACAAATTTTTAGTTTGTAGGTTTATTTTTTGATCAAATACCGCGAAAAATATTTGTAAAACGTCAACGAAATAGAATATTATACACAAATTGGTTGAAATTAACACTTTTTTTGATGCATTGAGTCTGTAGCATGAGAGGAGCCGGAGCTACAATTAGTTTTATTATAAAATAAATTATCTTGGACCGATAGTTTTTGATATTTATCCCAAAATATTTAAAAAGCTCAATAAATTTCATGTATTTTTATTTAAAAAAATTACGACATCTTCAAAACCATACGTCAGATTTTGACGGAAGTTACACCATTCGCTTACTCGAACCTTTTTACATAGTAATCAGTCAACAGTTTTATCATTTTTATAGAGCGCGCTTAACAAAGTAACCAAAATTAAAAATTGTCGGTTCATAGATAAGAAATTCGCAAATGCCACATTTAACTATAGTATAGTATACTTTCATTTTAAAGAGCAGAATAAAATTTGCAAAATAGCAGATGTCATTTTTAAGTCAGTGTCTATTTAATTCTTCCTAGGTTAATTCTTTGGATTATATATTAGGCAGAATGTTTGGCAAAAACTAATATTAGTATTTTACACGCCAACTTCAAAGGATAAAAGTGACATTAATATTTTTTTAAAGCAATAAGTTTTTAGCATGAGGGGAGCGAGAGCTACATACTTTAGCGATAAAAAGGCAGTTTAATTAAATTACATTATTATTAAAGTCCAGTGATAATAACATCCGTTGTAAGGGGTTGGCAAAGGCAAATAATGAGTAGTTATTAAATGAATTACACTTAGTTGACTAATTAACATTTTATTTTTGAATCAGTGTCCAATTCCAAGGCTAAATATTAAAAAAAAACAAAAAATTTTCGTGGCTAAACGTATATAAAAAGGTTTTGTTTCTCTTGTATTATTCCATGAGCATAGTTTCTTTTGTATTCGGTAGATGTCGCCACTTGTGCTTAAAGCATACCGTATTGCAGGCATTATTTTTCATTTCTCTTATCAATATCGTAAGATGAAATTTACATACCGTCTCTCCAACTTTACAAAGGTGTTACATTGACCATGCACGGTTCTGAAGGGTTCCTTGAGCACGAAACAGTTAACTGTCAATGGGTGACCATTAGATCTTGAACCCCCGTGGGTGTACAGCATTCGAGCTGCCCACGGAAAAACGCAAGAGGAACAAAACCTTTCTACACCCGATTATCCACGAAAAATTTTTGTTTTCTTTATTCACGGGTACCAAACTTTACGTTTTAAATATATTTCGCAAAACATTTAAAAACATTTTCGAAACTAGTAAAAACCTTTAATTTTAAAATGTATATTGGAGAACTTGGCTATACTTTTATCTCAATTATTATATAGATTTCTCTTAGTTTCTGTCAGTCTGTCAAATCACAGCTCTCTAGCGTTTCTGGAAGTTGGTAATGTTACTTTTACATAACTTTACATGTATAGGGAAGGGGAGTAAATTATAATTTCGGGTTTTTTATTTTTTCCTATAGTTTTGTCATAGTTCCTATCAGTCTGCAAGGCATCTTTTTAGACTATATTGTGTATCCATTTGGATACGCAGTCCTTCAGATTGGATACCCAGTAAACAGGAAATGGATACCTACTTTTGGGCCTTGGCCTTTTATAAAATATAATTAAAATATGATACCAAAAATACAGGGTGTAATTTAAATGATGAACCAATCTTTAAGAGATGGCGCGGAAGGTCCAAACCAGACAAAAAGTTCAAATAACTTTTTGCTAAGTTATAGCATTTTTTAAGTTTGGAAAGTAGGGACAAACGATGAATTTTAAAATATCAAATTGAACAATGTTGCTTTTTTCCAAGAAAATATAGATAGGTTAAGGATACAGTGTGGCCAAATAATCTTTGGAATACGTATAAATTTCTCAATTCTTTTAAGAATTAATATTTTTATGAGCTATTAAATTTACACAAAAGAAATTGAAATAGATTTTTGTACATGTCTAAAGGACCCTTAAAACAAATATAAAATAATAATATTAGCACTATATTTTAACGATTTTTGGTAATAATTTTAAGTCTATCTATCTATCTATCTATATAGCTTTCTTCGATCCATCTTTGGACATAGGCCTCCTCCAATATCTTCCACTCTTCTCTGTCTGTCGCCCTGTTCATCCATCTAGTCCCTGCATGTCTCTTCAAATTGTCCGCTATCTCATTTGGGGTCTTCCCCTACTTCTTTTATTTTGCCAAGGTCTCCAGTCTACAATGCATTTGTTCCATCGATTGTCTTTCAGTTTGATATTTTGACCAGCAAATTTCCATTTTAATTTTGCTACCTCTCCTCTGACATCCCTTACTTTTGTTTTATTTCTTAACCATTCATTCCTTTTTCTATCTGTTAGCTTTACATGTAACATTTGTCTTTCCATGGATTTTTGGGCTTTTGTTACCTTATCCATGTTTGATTTTGTAAGCGTCCAGGTCTGGGATCAATATGTGGGCACAGGAAGATTATTTTTTATTATGTAGCTTAATTTACCGAATGCTGCCCAGGCCACTCTTGATTTCAGCTATTTGGTTTTCTTTTTTTAGTTTAATAATTTGTCTCAGATATATATTCATCTACTTGTTCTATATTTTTTGGTTTATTCTGGTGATATCTTCATCTGTGTTTGTTATGATTTTAGTTTTAGTGTAGTTCATACTCAAGCCTATATTTTTAGCTGCTGTATCCAGTTCTCCCAGCATTTTTATAAGTTCCTCTTTCTGATCTGTTATTAAGGCAATCTCGTCAGCATATCTTAGGTGGTTCAAGTATTGTCCGCTTACTTTGATGCCTATTTCTCCCAGTCTAAGTTTTTAAAAACATCTTCTAGGGCCTGGTTAAATAGTTTAGGGGATATTGTGTCATCCTGTCTGACACCTTTTCATATGCGGATTGGCTTGGTCCGTTCGTGGATTTTGATTGATGTTGTTGCTTCGCTATATATATTGGCTATTAAATCTGTGTATCTGTGATCTATTCGGCTATTAATTAAAGATGCTTTTACTGCCCAGTACTCAATACTATCAAAAGCTTTTTCAAAGTCTATAAACGCAATATAGAGTGGAATGTTGTATTCGTTGGCTCGCTCTATTAGAATTTTCGTGGTTAGCAGGTGGTCAACTGTACTGAAACCCTTTCTGAAGCCTGCTTGTTCTTTTGATTGATATCCGTCAATTTTTGTTGTTGGTCTATCTTTTAATATTTTCGTGAAAAGCTATATAGGTCGATAGTTTTTTAGGTCTGCCCTATCGCCTTTCTTGTGTAGAATAATGGTTACTGATTCTTCCCAGTTGTTTGAGATTATTTTTTCTTTTAGAATTTTATTTAGGGGAATATGGAGGGTATTAACTACAGTTTTACCACCGTACTTTAGCATTTCTGCCGTTACTCCGTCTTTTCCAGGTGATTTGTTATTTTTCATTTTCTTTAATGCTCTCTTTATTTCCGTTTTGCTTATTTCGGGTTGTAATTCTGAGTTTATTATCTTTATTTTTGTTTGGAGTTTCTTTATGGTTTCTCGCGATGTTTCCCTTTTTGTTTGGTATAATTTTTTATAGAATAGCTGTGTGATATTTATAATATAGTCATGGGCGCACCTATTCCTGGGTGCGCCACTGATATAGATAATATATAGAGTCGGTCTTAGACATTTCATATTCCTTTTATTTTCTATAACTCTTTCAACTTTTATTTCTTGGCTCTTTCTTTTATTTTGTTTTATCATTTTTCTTATAGTTTTAATTATTTCTGTGTATTCTATCGATGTTCTCTTTCCTCCTTTCTCCAGGTTCCGCCTTTTTTCCATGAGTTTCTTTATCTCTTCTGATATAAAATTTTCTCTCTTTTCACCCTTTTGTGCCACATCTTTTCCGACTTGGGTCATAGTTCTTATCAGCGTATCATTTATTTCATCTATATTTTCGTTTTCGCATCTTAACTTTTGGGTTAGCTGTTCGTTTAGCATTTCTTTGTATATGGCTTTATTTTCTGTAAGTTTACTCATGTCAAGTTGTTTATTTTTATTGTTAATTTTTCTTTCTGACCATCCTGTGATCACTGCCTGTTGTAAAGCTATTTAGGACTGTTACATCTCTAACGATGCTTTTTCAGTAGTCATGTCCACTTTCGGTTTCTTCCTATAGAACTAATTCATTGCATACATGTGTCTTTAAGGTTGTGCCCCTGTCATTCCTTTCGCCATATCCAAAATCCCCTATTTTGGATATTAATTTTGAGTATTTCTATTTATTTTCAAATAATTTTACCATTTACTTATTACCCTTATTGTCATGCATAATTTCAGAAAATGTCGATTTTCTGTTATGATTTTTAAGGAAGTTATAACAAAAAATAAAATAATAGCTGTTAAGTTTGGCACCCTTTATCTAAAAAACACAGAAGTATGATGCAAAATATAATAAGAAAAAATTCTTCTTTTGATCTTTTCTACCACCTATTAAAGTTTGATATTATTACACCCTGATATTATGTTAAATGTTTGTATGTTATGGTAAGAATTTTAAGATATTTGAAAGTATCAATTTGGTCTGAAAGAAAACAATTTATAAAAGTGCTCACTTTTAAAATATTCCTGGTGGGCAAAAAAACCCGACAAAATGTTTTTCGTTATAGCTTTCCAACTATAACACCAATTTTACCAAAGCAAAGAGTAGTTGGCAGGGATTGATTGATCGGACATTTGTGTAAAAGTATATTTTTGTCCTCCATCTTGACCCTTGAAAGAGGCTTGTTTATTCTTATGTTGGAAACGTGTGGAAATTTTGGATATTTTTTTGTTTGTAGAAAAGCTCTATCTTTGTTAAGCACAACGAGATATGAATCGTTAAAAACGATTTCGGGCCCTAAAAATTGATTTTTGCTTCAACTATATTGTTTTACAGGTTGTAACGATTGTCTTCTAAATCCTGTCTGTATTAATTTCCTCATAAATAAATTTTTGCCGAACCGATTTTAATAAAATATAAAGTGGAACAGATTTATTGCTTTTAAAAGATCACTATTAAAATTTGCCGTCATTGTAAAATCCAAAATGGCGGATATAAAACTTTTTAAAAAGGCTGTTTATTCTTATATTTTTTGATTTTTTTCGGAAAAGTTTTACAGATTATGCAATTGCCTTGCCATTTCTATTTGCATTCATTTCCTCATAAATTTATTATTACTCAAACGATAGTAAAGTAAGAAGCATCATCGCGAAATTCTCCGCCAACTCTAAATATAATATGGCTTAATAATTCGACTTTGACCCTCCATAAAGGATGGTTGTTTCTTATATTACGATAAATTTTTCGAACCTTTTTTGAATTTATTTATAAGATCCACCACTCACAATCATAAAAAAATAAATCCTCGCAACATACAAATAAGTGATCCTTCCAAGAAGGACAAATTTGGCTTATTTTCCAACATCTTGGATTTAAAAATGTCAATAGTTTTGTTCAAAGAGCAATATTTCTTTTTTTATTACTGAAATCGGTTCAGTGAATTTATAAGGAAATTATTGCAGACAGAAGTTAAAGCAACAGTTGGAATAACAATTATTATTTAAACCACTAAACGGATTTTATAGATTTTATAGAATAAAAGATTAATGATTTATGAGGAAATGATACTTGATCAAGTATCAAGGAAAATATGTAATTTTTAGAGACCGTGGGTCTGTCGCATGAGCAAAGCGAGAGTTACACATTTTAGGGATAAAAATGCAGTTTTTAATAACTGTGTATGAGTTCGATATTAACTTAAATTAATACTGGTAAATTAAACTTCCAACGCAACTTATTGACAAAAGTAACTTTGCGAAGCAAATTTTATTAACGCAAATTTATGAACCAATAATAATTCTCCAAATTCTTGGTTTGAAACTTGTAGACAATGATTTTGTTTCCAATCCCCCAAATGTTATTGTACGATATCAATAGAAATACTGTTAAACATATTTTTATAAATAATTAAACACAAAATCTCGCCGCAGGCGAGAGGCTTAGCGAAAATCAATGCTGCAACAGTTTTTTAAAAGTGTTGGATGTAAAACATTTGCGAAGCAAAATTGTTAATAAACTAATTTGCGAAGCAAATTTTTCTCAAGACAAATTTACGAAGTAAATTTGTTAATAAACTAATTTGCGAAGCAAATTTTTTCCAACACAAATTTGCGAAATTGTGGGTTTCACACAATTGCATCAGTCGTAAGCCATTATCATTTGTTACTTCCTCTCCAAATGGTCCTATCACTTTGCCTACCAGTTCGGCTATTAAAATCGCTAAGCATAATTATCTCTCATCAAGTTGATCAAAGAACATTTGTTTTGTAGCTACTCTTTCGTCATCTGATGGTGCGTAGACTGCTATTATGCTTATATTATGTCCAAGCATCTTCATGTACACTCGAAGTATGTTTTCACTAATGCAATCGTAGTCTGTAATTTTATTCTTTAGATTTTTCTTTATCAACAAGGATACCCCTCTGGCTGCTCTTCTTTCTTTTGGGACTCCAGTGAATATATGGACAAAATTACCGACACTATTCGTACCTGTTCCTTTCTTTTTTGTCTCAGTGAGTGCAATAATATCGATCTTACAATTCTGCACTTCGGTTGCAATAATATCCAACTTTTGATTCATTCCCTGTACGTTCCATGTAGCTATATTCATAGTCCTTTGTCTTTGCTTTTTTCGTCTTCGAGAGTTTCCATCCATTGCTCCGAGGCTTTGTTTAGGCTTTTTGGTAACTGCTTTGTTTTACAAGTATTAGAGAACCAGTCTAATGCCTCAACCCCCTACTTGGAGGGCCAGGATTTTTAGTCAAGGTTTTACTCCTCTAGCTTTTGACGAGCCAACGCGATACTGTAAGGCAACAGCTGCAGTCTTTTATACTATCCCTAAAAGAAAGGGTTTCCACCTACGCTATGATCACCGTACCGAGGTCTATTCTCTCCGCCTTTCATATCGATGTGGTCTTCTCCCGTAACCCTGGGAAAGGGAAAGGGAACCCTATACAGGTGCTAACTCTCCGGGTCGGAGAGTACCTGGAATCTACGGAGGGCAGGGGTCGATTCATTTCCCCTGATAGACATCTGACGAGGCCTACTTATACCCATCTAAATGATCTAACTGCCAAAATATACAAATGTTAGATTTTCCACCCAAAATGATGTATGTGTCAAGGCCAAGAGGGGCTATAAGATCTAAGTACAATTTTCCCACCTTATGCTGTAACAAACATGTTTAAAATCACGTCATCGGTAAGTCCGCGTGCATGTATTGTACAGTTTTTTTTAGTTTCCCACAAAAACGCTTTTTGGCACTTAGATCACTTAGCTTTTCCACTCTACCTGATAATGATGACGATGCTGGTAAGAGAAATGTAACGGACCTTAAAAGTACATTTTAAAAACGCAGTTTTCGGGCGTTTTAAAAACGCTCTTTTCGGGACGTTTAAAATCGTACTTTTCGGGAGGTTTTAATAACATATTTTTCGGGACGTTTTAAAAACATACATTTCGGGACGTTTTAAAAACGTACTTTTTAGGTAGGCCAAAGTTAGGGTCCTAAGAGATCTAAAAAGTATATTTTAAAAACATCCTGACTTCTAAGACGACTTTCTCGGGACGTTTTAGAAACGTACTTTTCAGGTACTGAAAAGTTAGGGCCGTAAGGTAATTAAAAATACATTTTAAAAACGTCCTGACCAGCACTTTTTTAAAACGTCCTTTTTCGAATGTTTTAAAAACTTACTTTTCAGGTACGCAAAAGTTAGGCACCGAAAGGACCTAAAAAGTATATTTACAGACTTGCATGTTTTAAAAACGTCCTTTTTGGGAATTTTTAGAAATGTACTTTTTAGGAACGGGAATATTGTGGCATTTAAGAGACGTAAGTATGTTTTGGAAATTTTTTATATGTTTCATTTTAAACGTTTTAAAAACTTACTTTTCAGGTACGGGGACGTTGGGACCTAAAGGGACCTAAAAACTACGTCCCTGGGACGTCCGGTGTTACTAGGGCTTGACGAACCAAAGTCTCTTTGTGGCTAAAGTAAAAGTTAATAACATTAATGAAAAACTAAAATAGTACCTTATTTATGCAAAAATTAAGTAAAGTGCTTTTAAAACTAAGCAAGCCTTCAGTGACAGCAGTAAAAAACCTTTTATTTTAAAAGCCACGTGAATGATTTTTTTTGCTAAAAGTGGTCCTGGAAAGGGATGGGTACACTGCAGCGGCGTAGTGAGGGTTTCAGGCGCCCGGGGCAAGGTTAAAGTTTGGTGCCCCCTCCCATATAAAATCTTACTTACATCAATGTAAGAGGCGCCTTTCGGCGCCCCCTGACTTTGGCGCCCGGGGCAGGTGCCCTGGTCGCCCTGCCCTCACTACGCCGCTGGTACACTGGATACTGGAATGGAATATTTATAGCTAGTGTATACAAATATCTCTGCAGAGGTACAAAACCGACAATGCGTTTATTTTATTGACGTCAACAACTAATCAGTGTGGCATACTCAAACGCCTGAAGCTATGCGTATGGCATATAATGAGCGTGTAAGGGTTTTGAAATAACATTTTATGGGAAAAGTATCTAATATTTTTTGATAAAACTTACGAAATTAGTAAAGAAAAGAGTTCCTTAGCGCGCTCGCGCATTAAAATCTTCAATAAAAAAATGAACCTAAACCCTCAAAAAACGTTCCTAGAGTGCCCCGCCAAATTCGCGTAAACTGTTGTACCATCTTTTCATGAAACCAGCCCATATTTGGCCTATCTAAAACTCTTCTTTGGAATGAGCTACGACACTCAAACTTAAAAAAATTAAAAAACCCAAAAATTTTTATTAACTTTTCTCCCTTATAAATGTAAAGTTATGTAAAAGTAACACTGTCCACTTCCAGAAACGCTAGAGAGCTGAGCTTTGGAAGACTCAGAGGAAATATGATAAAACTATAGGAAAAAATTCAAAAACACCAAACTTTTCATTTACTGTCCTCCCCCATAAATGTAAAGTTATATGAAAGTAACATTGTCCAATTCAAGAATCGCTAGAGAGCTGAGCTTTGAAAGGCCGATAAGAAATATGATAAAACTATAGAAAAAAAACTCAAAAATTTTAAATAACTTTCCTCCCTTATAAATGTAAAGTTATGTAAAATTAACACTGCCCACTTCCAAAAACGCTAGAGAGCTGAGCTTTGAAAGACTGAGAGGAACTATGATAAAATTATAATCCCCCATAAATGTAAAAATTATGTAAAATTAACATTGTCCACTTCCAGGAACGCTAGAGAGCTGAGCCTTGGAAGGCCGATAAGAACTATGATAAAACTATAGAGAAAAATTAAAAAAAACCAAAATCTTTAAATTACGTTCCTCCCTTATAAATGTAAAGTTATGTAAAAATAACACTGCCCACTTCCAGAAAGGCTAGAGAGCTAAGCTTTGGAAGACTGATAGGAAGTATGATAAAACTATAGAAAAAAATTCAAAAACACCAAAAAAAATTTGCTGCCCTCCCCCATAAATATAAAAATTATGTAAAATTAAGATTATTCACTTCCAGGCACTCTAGGGAGCTGAGTTTTGAATGCTGATAGTAATTATGATACCATAGGCATTGCAAAAGTTTTGAACAATATTACGCATATTTTACTACTTTAAAACTTAATATTATCCATATCCTTTAAAAAAGGAATGAAATCGTAACAAAAACATTTTATGTAAAAAAAAGCCAAGTACGCAAAAATGGCATTCTGTAAAAAGAATTGAGATAGAAGTAAAGCCAAGTTCTCTAATACAAATTTTAAAATTAAAGGTGCTTACTAGTTTGGAAATGTTTTTTTAAACTTGGCTATTGCAGCAGCAAATGACTGCTAAGCACAAAGCTAAATAAAACATAAAGAAGTTTGGCTATAATAGCACAATTAAAAAAAAAACATTTTCAAAACTATACTAAGAACCTTTCATTTTAAAATTTGTATTAGAGAACTTTGCTTTACTTTTATCTTAATTCTTTTTACGGAATACCATTTTTGCGTACTTGGCATTTTTTACATGAAATGTTTTTGTTATGATTAGTTTTTTGCCTAGAATATTTAATATTTTTATTCCGATATAACAGACTAAAGGGCTTCAGGAAATGTTAATTATTTTATGGTTCCCCTTTATAATAAATACTTTTTCCTTAAAAGATTTATTTCAAAACGCTTACGCGCTCATTTTATGCTATACGCAGAGCTTCCTCTTAACAGTTAATTCAATAATTTTTCAATTTTCTGTATATATATATATATATATATATATATATATATATATATATCTGGATAGGCCTTTACACATATGCAAGATGATGATATTTTTTGTAGAGAGAGCACGCTGCAGGAGGTGCTACCTTTTCTTTTTTACTTTTACTCTCCGATCATATTCTGTGGTTTTGAAAGTTCGCGGACGTTTGATTTTTAATCTACAACTGGATTTTTGCTGCGATTGGGTACTAATAAAGTTTTTTAAATAATCAAAGCTACTTACATCAAAAAGGAAACCGACTTTTCACTCCTATAAAACTCGTTTTTACAAGCAAAGCATCGGGTACTCATTTTTTTATTTTTGTTCAACAAAAACAATTTCAAAAATATACATTGACAAACAATTTAATGACAAATCACAAAAGACAATCTCTTTGAAGTATTAAGTTCACAGAATACCACCGGTGATTAAAGGTACAAAGAAAAAGGTTGCAATGCTTAGAATTCATTATATGTTCTCACTCTAAAAAAACTCTTTTAATTTTTGCCTCAGTGTCCCATATACGTAATGTATTAGCCGTGGCCGTTCCAGTTACTTCGTATATAATTCATTGGTAATTGATAACTGAGTAATTTTTCGTAAATATCTTTATTTTGCCCTCAGATGTTGCCTAGTGACGCCCAACTTTTTCCGCTTCGAAAACTCTTGAAAATGATTCCTAATAGAGGGCGCAGGGCGTAGGCATAGATATCTTTCGAGCGTCGGACTGAATAAACGAAGCATACGATTTGTAGGACAATGTGGCCATTTAATTTCAGACACATTTTTACCTTCCTCGCCCGTGCAGAAATGGCTAGAGACGGTATTATTTTTGACGCAACTAATTTTTAGTTAGAGTTAACACCGAAAATGTGTTATTTAAGTGTATCGTGTATCTTACCTATCAATATGCCGTGTCCGGAATATAGCAGAATACATTTTGCTCAATAATTTGTGTTATAACCAAAAACTTCGATGGAGCATTAGTTTCTGAAATATTTACAAAAAACTGTTCTTAATGCTGATATATCATGGCTTCACTTGAAGTGTGCTAATAGGCTAGCTAGGAAGGTATCAGATACGTCACAGATATAGGGGTAACAAAATATTTGGATTTAAGCATAAAATTAGATGTTATTAAGTAATTAACGAATTTTCTACAACTACTAAATTGACATGTTGCAACTGCGTACTCTGTGGGAAATCACTTTTAAGAATTTTTGCAGAGGAAAAAGTTGGGCCTCTTAGCAAAATGAAGCTGTTTACAAAAACTCAACCTCAGTTACTCATCACTTAAAAATCAGCAATGAACTGTCCCAAAAGTCCGAGTCCACCCAAATACGTGAAGTATTGAGATAACTCTGAACAATATTTGGCAGTGATCGATAACATCAAGAGATCTTAAGCGGGGTCTACACATAACGTTTTGCCTGACGTTTTACTTGATCAGGTAAAACGGATCAGGCAAAACCTATCGTGTAGACAATAAAACGTACGTTTTGCCTGACCTGAACAGGACTGAAGTCGGACCTGTTGAACTGATCGGTAGAGGCTTTGATTCCGGTAAAACGTTAGCGGCATTTCTTGTGGTAGTGCATACAATTTTAATTCCTTTCGAGTGCAACTTAGAAGTTGGTATACGAAACGTCCGACATTAAATAAGATAATTTTTTAGGATTATTTTATTTTATCATAATACAAAAAACAAAAAGGAATCAAGATATATACACGATAACGATTATTTTGTTGCTTCCAGCTTGCCGCAAGCTTACTGTACTTTGCTGATGACTTGGGTCGTTTCGATTTTTTCCTTCGGCATAGAATATTGCTTTCATATAAACGAAGCATTTAACTTTCTAGACTTCTCCAGGATGTAAACCAGGACTACCTTTTCAGTGAAATTTTCGAAATTCTGTCTCATTTCATTTTCGGTACTGAAAGCTGCTTTCGTCGGTGGCCTTTTCCATGCCCATCTCAAAGTAAGAATATGCTTTATTCTTTGGTCCCTTGTTTTTTTCCATCTTCGAGAAATGTAATTCGAACTTTTTCTCGACTAAACTTATTTATTATAGTTTGTTATGAAATAAATATTATTTTTTCACATTGTTTGTTAGCATCTGAATGACTTTTGTTTAATGTAATGCCATGACAACTATCACTGCCCACTGTTTTATTATATAAGGGGGGTTGACATGCTAAAACTACAGTACGGTAAGTGGTTTAATACCTATTTATTTAGTTTATTACTATTATTATTTTTAGTACATAAACCTTGGCATTAAAGTCCCTTTTAGTTACTTAGCAAATTATATCCCTCCTTCCGGTCGGGCATGAAAATTCCCGCCGTGGGATTAAAAGTAAACACTGTACGACCCAGGTTTATAATATACCTACTATTATTTTGATTAAGATTGAAAAACAAAAGTTCCAAACAGAGATCGGAAGTAGCTACACTGTAATGATTGCAAAACAAAGTAGAAGTAAGAGACACACAGATACACACTTATAGAAAAGTTTTTAAAAAATCAACATCCAATAAAAACTCAAGGTCTAAGAATTTTTATTTACCATCTCTAGGTATTTTTTGGGTAGCAACACGACGGGTCGCAGAACTTTGTTCGAAAAAATGTTCTTCCTTCGGAAATTTGTTCGAAAACATTTTTTTCAAACGGAAATTTGTTCGAAAACATTTTTTTCAAACGGAAATTTATTCGAAAACATTTTTTTTAAACGGAAATTTGTTCGAAAACTATTTTTTTGAACTGAAATTTGTTTTCGAACGGAAATTTGTTCGTAAGCAATAGTTGTTAATTTTTTTTTTTTTTTTAAAGACGCTCTTGACCTGGATTTCCAACTCTAACACAATTCATATAGTTTGACTAAGGCAAGGTCTTTCTAACATATTTTTTCAAAAAAACCCTGACTTTTTTCCCTGGATCGTAAACTGTCTAAAAATTTGTCTACTTTCCTCCTTTTAGAAGGTCGAAATTGGTATTTTCCTAAACTTTGTCAATTGATCGTAAACGTATCCGAACCGGTCCAGATACCCCCTGATGTGCTTAATTGAGAAAGGTTAGAGTAACACCGATTTCAACCTTCCAAAATGAGAACCGGAAAGCTAATTTAGGGAAATCATTTTTGGAAAATAGGTTTCGGTTGGTTCGGTTTGTTTCACACCCTCTAGGATCCCGGGAAAGAAGTCAGGGAAGTTTTTTTCCAAAAATTGTTAGAAAAAGACGCCATTAGTCGAACTATATGAGTTGTGTTAAGTTTGGCAAGCCAGGTCTAAAAAATTTTTTTTCGAAAAATTTGTTTTCAAAAATATTTTCGAACAAATTTCTGTTCAAAGAAAGTGTTTTCGAACAAATTTCCGTTCGAAGAAAATGATTTCGAAAAATTTCTGTTTGAAGAAAACGTTTTCGAACAATTTTCCTTTCGAAGAAAACGTAAACGTTTTCGAACAATCTTTTGTTCGAATAAAAGGTTTTCGAACAATTTTCGGTTTGAAGAAAATGATTTTCGAAGTTTATGCTTTCGAACAATAAATTATAAGTAATTAAAGCCGAACTTACGAAAACTCAAACTGTATTTGGGCATTTTTTTGTCTTTTGATAAAATGTAAAATTCGGGATAAAAAGGTACTAAAAAAAACACAAAACCTAAAAACACCCAAAAAATGGGAAAAAAACTTGGAAAATAAAGTAAACAGTGCGAAAAATAGCAATATAAAAGTTTCATTTTATCCCTTGATATATTATATACTATTAATAAACATTTAACATACAAATGTATTTCTGTCCTGTTTGTTTATTTATTACATATTCTTTTATACACATATTTATATCTAAAAGAAAATGATTTTTAACAATAATTATACCTACAATAAATATTCATAACCCAAAAACTCAAGAAACATATTTTTTATTTCTTAAGCTGTATAAAAACGAGTTCTTTTTAAGTTTTATTAAAACATTTTTTTTTCTCAGACTGTATAAAAATAAGTATATTTTACGAACGTCTATGGAATTTTGAGTACGCTTTTGACACTCGTGTCGCTACCCCTGGGAGACGCTAGGCTTCCACGATGCAGTGACCCTAGGTCAACTTAAATTTTTTAAATTGAATCCCCTTTCGAGTGACACCTCGTTTAAAATGTCTTTCAAAAACTAACGTTTTGACCTATCTGTCGATTGACTACGTCAAATCTGTCAAAAGCTATGGTCTGTCAAACCTATCTTTTTGCTTTTTGTCAAAATTAACAAGTTTGTTGTTTTTAAACAAAATTTCTTTGAGGTTTTTGAAAAGCCAACATTTTGGCGTAACTGCCCTTTGCCTATTTCAAACGTATCAAAAGCCTATCGACTGTCATAGTTATTATTTTACTATTTTGGACACATTTCACAAGTTTTGTCTAACCAGGGCTATCAAAACGGAGGGGCCACGATCCTCCACTTTGTTGACGTCACATCCGGGGCTGATTTTTTGTTGATGGTCACGTTACGACATAGCTGAGTGTCTTTAAAATATTAAAGTTGGAATGACGGTTCATGAATATTTGATTTTTTTTAAAATTTAAGCCTGTTTTGAGATTGTTTTTACTATATTCTTTTAGAACAATTTTTTTTTAATTTATAGTAATCCTTAATTTTTTAGAGCCGCTTCATTAGCTCACACAAAAATTAAATTTAAAGCAAAAGCGAATGTGTCAAATACATGTCAAATATAACAGTTGGCATGTGGTACATGGCTGATTTTAACCTTTTAACCATGTTGCTTCCTTACAAAACTTTGGTGGAATAATGGGATGGTGTCTGAGAATATTTCACTGAAATTTCGCGGAAATCTGTAGTGCCATTTTGAAAATATCATAAAAAAGACCTCAGACCTCCCATAAGACCCAATGTAAAAGTCAGCCCCCGGAGAACAGCTGATTTTTTCAGGGTCGTGGCCTCTATTTTTGTGTTGGCCTTGGTCCAACCATAGCTTGTTCGAAAAACTTACCACAGCCCCCTCAAATTAGTAAACCCGATTATTTTTTGAAATACAACACTGTTCAAGGCTGACAACCCATTATTTTCTTGTCAGCCTATATTTTTTTGTTTTCCAAATAGTCAAAATTTTAGATCGGTCATCCATTCAAAGTAGGATCAGGCTGGATAATTTAAGGGGGTTGTGAACTTAGATGTTGACGTAACTGTCACTTGATAATGCCAAACATTTTTTCTAAATTTTTTGACAAACTTTAGTTTAAATTGTTTAACTAAATTAAAGTTAAGTTATGTTTAACCTGTGTCTGTATCTTAATTTGATCGTGGCATCATAAAACACTTTAAACTGAAATTAGTCAAAAATGAAGAAAACATGTTTGACGTAAACAAAAAATTTTTGAAAGACTTTTCCAACAAGCTACGGTTAGACAAAACTTATGAAATATGTCCAAAATAGTAAAATAATAAGTATGACAGTCGAAAGATTTTTACACGTTTGACACAGACAACGGGCATTTTAGCCAAAATGTTAATTTTTCAAAGATCTATCAAACAAGTTATCACCAAATAGGGTTTTTGAGGGCCTTCCCTATAAAAAATAATGGATTCAATGGCATTAAAAAGTATTCAGTTTTTATACCTTTTAATAACTATGTATCCTGCTCAATTCCCTGAGCAGAGGATAGGTATTCAGAATTTATTCCAACCAATACTTTTTTATCCAAAACTGTTTTGGTTACGTATATATACCAAATTCTGAATTCAGTTTTTATACATTTAAATACATCTCAATATCTTTTGAAACCTATCCATTTAAATGACTTTTTATGAATTCATTATTTATACCGTTGAATACTTTTCAATACCTTCCTTTATCAATACAATTGAATGAACTTTTCAAGTATTCATTTTCTATATATTTAAATACATATTTATACTCTTTAAAGCAATCCAATTAAATACCTTTTTATGTAATCATTATTTATATCAATGAATACTTTTTAATTCCTTCCTTTCTCAATGCAACCGAATAAACATAGAAGGATTCATTTTTAATACATTTGAATACATACTAATACGCTATAGAACAATCCATTTAAATGACTTTTTATGAATTCATTATTTATCCCGTTGAATACTTTTCAATACCTTCCTTTATCAATACAATTGAATGAACTTTTCAAGTATTCATTTTCTATATATTTGAATACATATTTATACTATCTAAAGCAATCCAATTACATACCTTTTTATGTAATCATTATTTATACCAATGAATACTTTTTAATTCCTCCCTTTCTCAAGACAACCGAATAAACATAAAAGGATTCATTTTTAATACATCTGAATACATACTAATACGCTATAAAACAATCCATTTAAATGACTTTTATTTATACCGTTGAATACTTTTCAATACGTTCCTTTATCAATACAATTGAATAAACTTTTCAGGTATTCATTTTCTATATATTTGAATACATATTTATACTCTTTAAAACAATCCAATTAAATACCTTTTTATGTAATCATTATTTATACCAATGAATACTTTTTAATTCCTTTCTTTCTCAATGCAACCGAATAAACATAGAAGGATTCATTTTTAATACATTTGAATACATACTAATACGCTATAGAACAATCCATTTAAATGACTTTTTATGAATTCATTATTTATCCCGTTAAATACTTTTCAATACCTTCCTTTATCAATACAATTGAATGAACTTTTCGAGTATTTATTTTCTATATATTTGAATACATAATTATACTCTTTAAAGCAATCCAATTAAATACCTTTTTATGTAATGATTATTTATACCAATGAATAATTTTTAATTCCTTCCTTTGCCAATACAACCGAATAAACATACAAGGATTCATTTTTAATACATTTGAATACATACTAATACACTATAGAACAATCCATTTAAATTACTTTTTATGAATTCATTATTTATCCCGTTGAATAATTTTCAATACCTTCCTTTATCAATACAATTGAATGAACTTTTCAAGTATTCATTTTCTATATATTTGAATACATATTTATACCCTTTAAAGCAATCCAATTAAATACCGTTTTATGTAATCATTATTTATATTAATGAATACTTTTTAATTCCTTCCCTTCTCAATACAACCGAATAAACATAGAAGGATTCATTTATATATATGAAAAAAATATTTTAATTATTAAGGATTTTTGCTGTATTAACAGTAGCTGAGGTCTCAGGCTTTGTTAATGTCACAACCCCAAGGTGAGCACATTCCTACTTATTTTTTAAAGTTATGGTTAATGATTTACATTAATATAGTTAAGTTCTAACAAGATCAACTCAAAAAAAAAAACTATTTTGAGCCAAAATAATAATATTCAACAAAAGACACTCAGATTTTTTTAAAATATTATCGTTGTAACACCCTCTTTGCATCAGCTTTGTTACCAATTTTTAAATCGCACTAAAATCCATATATGGCAACACAAGCAGCCGCCATTGCATTGTTTCGTTTACTTTAGTCACATTCTTCGCTGTCAAGAAGCAGGTGGACGCTGTGAAGTGTTGGTGTTTTTTTTTTTTAATTTTGAAGTGACAAAACAGGTAAGTGACAAGCACACTTTCTCAACTTTGTTGTCAAGTTCCTGACAATACAAAAAATGTCTTAAATAATCTAAATGTGACTTAATAATGCGCAAAACGTAATAAAAAACATGGCAAAAAAACAAATCCCAACATTTGGTTTTCAAGGAGGGAAATTTGAATAGATTCCTCAGCTCCGTTAATATCAGCTTTGTTAATACTGGTGGTAACAAAGCTGAGGATGTGTTAACAAAGTTGAATATTATAGTATAATTTACTGAAAAAGCTGAGGTAGCAAAAAAATAAAAAGTATTTTCGATTATTAGGCAGAAACGACAGTTGAAACGTTTCGGCTCTTTTCGTTTACACAAAAAGTCAATTAACGGTAGCTTGGGTCAGGTTGGGCTTTCTTACCATTGCATTTCTTTGCTAGTTATAGTGAATTAACATTTTTTCAAACAATAATAATTAAATGTAATAACATATCTTATCAAAAAATCATGGTCAAAATTACAGTTGAACCTGTATAACTCGAACTTCAAGGGACAACCAAATCAGTTCCAGTTATGGAGAGTTCGACTTATAGAAATTCGAGTTAACGAGGTTAAAATTCATATAAAAAGTGCAGGGACCACTTAAAAGGTTTAGAGTTATAGAGAGGTTCGAGCATAGACGTGTGGGTTCGAGTTAGAGAGCTTAGACTGTATTACAACGCGGTCATCGCTTTTATTATTATGGTATCCGAATGCCAACAGACTATTTTCTACTTTTTAGTGTATTTTATAAAAGCTTAAAAAATAGGTACATTTTTTTGATATATAAACTTTTTTATAAACATAATTTTTTGATTTCTAGAAAAATGGCAAAAAGAAGAAAGACACAAAAAAAGGCGCAGATGAAAAAAAAGCAAAATCTAGAGAAGGTATGATGGGGATCATGGATCACTTGTTCCTTGTCAGAACGTGTTCCAGACGGGGATCATTCGTATCCTTGTGATCGACGTTGGAGAGATTGAAAACCAAACAGTTTTAACAAGTTCCCAACGAAAGCATTAAACCATCAGTATAATTTAATACTGGTAGGGGTATTTTCCCTTGGAGTAGCTGTTTCTGTTGCTTTCACACAACTTATGCTCTACACGGAGCTATCGCCTACATTCACCTGAGGATGGCCCAAAAGGCTAAAACCGGTTCCTGATTGTCAGGATGTGTTCCAGAAGGGGATAATTCGAATCCTTGTGATCGGCGTTGGAGAGAGTGAAAACCAAACAGTTTTAACAAGTTCCCAACGAAAGCATCAAACCATCAGTATAATTCAATGCCGGTAGGAGTATTTTCCCTCGGCGTAGTTGTTTCTGTTGGTTTCACACAACTTATGCTCTACACGGAGCTATCGCCTACATTCACCTAAGGATGGCCCAAAAGGCCGAAACCGGTCGTGGATTGGCATGGATCACTTGTTCCTGATTGTCAGAACGTGTTCCAGACGGGGATCATTCGTATCCTTGTGATCGACGTTGGAGAGAGTGAAAACCAAATAGTTTTAACAACTTCCCAATGAAAGCATCAAACCATCTATCTACCATTATCTGTAGATTAACTTTTTATATTGTTTGCTCATTTAAGATTTAAGTGGTTTAAGAATAGATTAAAAATTTGAAAATAATAGGGTTTAGGTTTTTTGTTCATTATAATTATTTTTGTTTATTTGGTAGTAGTACTTTTTTAAATTTAGTTATGAGAAATTTAAATACAATAAGCTTTGCAATATATATTTTCTAAGTGATTTATCAGCTTTGTTAACTTGACCTCAGTTTTGTTAATATACTTTTTTTTAAATTTTTTTTATTTTTGTTGTGTTTTTTGATAAAAAATAGTTTTTCTTGTTTTTTTATGACTTTTTTATGTAAAATTTGTTCACTACATATATTTTCTGAGTAATTTATCAGCTTTGTTAACATAACCTCAGCTTTCTTAAATAACTTTTTTTTATTTTTACTTTTTCTCCAAAAATATAAAAATTTTTTCTGGGAAACATACTCTATGCAAAATATTAAAGCATTTTCTTTTTAACAGACAATAAAAAGCTTATTTTTTTATATTTTATTTTTCAAAAAAAAAGCTCATTTCACAGGTTTTCTGAAGAACTGCCTTTTTAATGACAATTTAATACACCTTTTCAAATCCTTTTTTTGGATTAGAAAGAATTGAAAATGTGAATTTGGGAGGTATTAAAAGGTATTAATTCTGTATACTTAAAAAGGGACTTAAAATGATAAATAGTTTATGGATTGGAGAGAATTCAAAATAAAAACCCTTAATGGGATAGAAATTGATTCCTTTTGAACGTCACAAAGTGTATTGAAATGGATGAAATGTTTGTATACTTTTTAATGCCAATTTATTATGCCTTTTCAAATCCTTTTTTGGATAAGAAAAGATTCAAAATATAGATCTAGGAGGTATTAAAATGTATTCATTCTGCATACTTAAAAGGGGATTTAAAAGGATAAGTAATTTATGGATTGGAGGGGATTAAAAATAAAAACCCTTAATGAGATAGAAAGGGATTCCTTTTGAATGCCACAAACTGTATTGAAATGGATGGAATGTTTATATACTTTTTAATGCTAATTGCATACGCTTTTTGAAATCCTTTTTGGGATAAGAAAGGATTAAAAATGTAGATCTTGAAGGTATTAAAATGTATTCATTCGGTATTCTTGAAAGGGGATTCAAAAGGTTAAAGATTTTATGAATTAAAGGGGATTAAACATAAAACCCCTTAATGACATAGAAATGGATGCATTTTAAATGCCAAAAAGTGTATTGAAATTTTTTAATGACAATTTAATATGTCTTTTTAAATCCTTTTTTTGGATAAGAAAGAATTGAAAATGAGAATTTCGGAGGTATTAAAATGTATTAATTCTGTATACTTAAAAAGGGACTTAAAAGGATAAATAGTTTATGGATTGGAGATAATTCAAAATAAAAACCCTTAATGGGATAGAAATTGATTCCTTTTGAATGTCACAAAGTGTATTGAAATGGATGGAATGTGTGTATACTTTTTAATGCCAATTTAATACGCCTTTTCAAATCCTTTTTTGGATAAGAAAGGATTGAAAATGTGGATCTAGGAGGTATTAAAATGTATTCATTCTGCATACTTAAAAGGGGATTTAAAAGGATAAGGACATTTATGGATTGGAGGGGATTAAAAATAAAAACCCTTAATGAGATAGAAAGGGATTCTTTTTGAATGCCACAAAGTGTATTGAAATGGATGAAATGTATTCATTATGTATACATGAAAGGGGATTCAAAAGGATAAAGATTTTATGGATTAAAGGGGATTAAATATAAAACCGCTTAATGATATAGAAATGGATTTGTTTTGAATGCCAAAAAGTGTATTAAAATGGATGGAATAGTTTTATACTTTTTAATGACAATTTATTTTGCCTTTTCAAATCCTTTTTTTGGATAAGAAAGAATTGAAAATGTAAATTTGGGAGGTATTAAAATGTATTAATTCTGTATACTTAAAAAGGGCCTTAAAAGGATAAATAGTTTATGGATTAGAGAGAATTCAAAATAAAAACCCTTAATGGGATAGAAATGGATTCCTTTGGAATGTCACAAAGTGTATTGAAATGAATGAAATGTTTGTATACTTTTTAATGCCAATTTAATACGCCTTTTCAAATCCTTTTTTTGAATAAGAAAGGATTTAAAATATAGATCTAGGAGGTATTAAAATGTATTGATTCTGCATACTTAAAACGGGATTTAAAAGGATAAGTAATTTATAGATTGGAGGGGATTAAAAATAAAAACCCTTAATGAGATAGAAAGGGATTCCTTTTGAATGCCACAAAGTGTATTGAAATGGATGGAATGTTTATATACTTTTTAATGCTAATTGCATACGCTTTTTGAAATCCTTTTTTTGGATAAGAAAGGATTGAAAATGTAGATCTCGAAGGTATTAAAATGTATTCATTCTCTATTCTTGAAAGGGGATTCAAAAGGTTAATGATTTTATGGATTAAAGGGGATTAAAAATAAATCCCCTTAATGACATAGAAATGGATTCCTTTTGAATGCCAAAAAGTGTACTGAAATGGATGGAATGTTTATATACTTCTTAATGACAATTTAATACGCCATTTCAAATCCTTTTTTCGGATAAGAAAGAATTGAAAATGTGAATTTTGGAGGTATTAAAATGTATTAATTCTGTATACTTCAAAGGGGACTTAAAAGGATAAATAGTTTATGGATTGAAGAGAATTCAAAATAACAACCCTTAATGGGATAGAAATGGATTCCTTTTGAATGTCACAAAGTATATTGAAATGGATGAAATGTTTGTATACTTTTTAATGCCAATTTAATACGCCTTTTCAAATCCTTTTTTTGGATAAGAAAGGATTGAAAATGTAGATCTAGGAGGTATTAAAATGTATTCATTCTGCATACTTAAAAGGGGATTTAAAAGGATAAGTAGTTTATGGATTGCAGGGGATTAAAAATAAAAACCCTTAATGAGATAGAAAGGGATTTCTTTTGAATGCCACAAACTGTATTGAAGTAAATGGAATGTTTATATACTTTTTAATGCTAATTGCATACGCCTTTTGAAATCCTTTTTTTGGATAAGAAAGGATTGAAAATGTAGATCTCGAAGGTATTAAAATGTATTCATTCTCTATTCTTAAAAGGGGATGTTAAAGATTTTATGGATTAAAGGGGATAAATCCCCTTAATGACATAGAAATGGATTCCTTTTGAATGCCAAAAAGTGTATTGAAATGGATTTACTTTGAATGCCAAAAAGTGTATAAAAAAGGATAGAATGTTTCAAAATGGATTTATTTTGTATGCCAGGATGTTAGCTCCCGCTAAATTTCGCGGTTGTTTATATATTTTTAAAACCACACAATTGTATGAAGGACAGAGCGCATTTCGCGTATTTGGACATGCGCACCAACAACCAGTGAGATCCTTGTCGACCGCCTTGAGAAAATGGCGTGTTAATTTCGTTCTCCAACTATTTCAAATTTCTACACCTCAAAGTGCTCGATTTTGGTGTACTGAAGCATAGAACTAGAAACTTCAGCCCTTCAGCTACGTGGTGACATCATTAGATCCAATCAGGGGCCCCTTAGAACGTGGAGAAAGTGGCTGCAAACTGGTGAGTGCATTTGTATCTGATTACCGTTGTGTGGCACCAATATTTTACCTATGGACGTTTGATTATTTCGTAATTTCATATCAATATATTTATGTTTGTTCGCGCATCATTTAATTAAATTATATACAGTCCATTGCATTTATCGTTTTTCTTACTGCGGGCATAACACCAGGATCTGTATTGAAATGAATTAAAAATTTGTTATCCATTTTAATACTTAACACTTTCTATCCCCCAAAGGTCAGAAAAAGGAGTTCAAAAAGCGGATAGAAAATGGATTCATTTTTTTTTATCCTTTTTTATCCATTTTTTATAGGGTTATACAACTCAATGGGTTTTTGTTTAAAAAGAACAAACTTGTTAATTTTGACAAAAACTAAAAAATTAGGTTTGGCAGTACATAGCTTTTGACAGATTTGACGTAGACAATCGACAGTTATGTCAAAATATATGTATCACTCGATAGGGGTTTTAATTTTTAAAAATGAATGTAGGGACAACATACCCGCCCTTAGGCTGGGAGCTATCGTCATTCGGAGACACACAGACAGAACGTATGACAAACTAGCAAGCAGTGGCGCACCGAGGAATATGTCTTGGGGCCCGAGGCTTCTGAATGAGTGGCCCGAGTCCTCATGATGTCGTATTCTATGCCATTTTATCTTTTTATTCATGAAATGTGAAAAATATCTAAAAAATCCTTAGGTTTGGGGGCGGGGGGCTACATGGGCCCCCCCTTCCCCTGGGTGGGCCCATGTAGCAAGGCCAATTAAATTGAAGGAAAAAACTTTCTTTATTTATTTTATTATCAAAAATAAGTACATGTATTGTTTAAAAGATTCTTATATTCTATTCTAGGAAAACTCTTGGCGTTATTTCTTTTCTTTCAGGCAAAATGTATTGATATGGTTCTTGACCTCCCTCTACTACCCAGGTGGTTCCTGTGGGTGCTTTTTGCAGAACTTTGATTGCACCCTGTGCCATTTGTTCAGGCCTAAAAAAATATTGCTTTAAAACTAAATATTTTTAAGTACAGCGCACTTAAAAAATTAATTTTTTTAACAAGATTAGTAGTAGTAGTAGTAGCGTGTGGTAGGCACTAGGCCTAGCGACTAGGCACATGAAGCGCCCTTTTCGCCATCCCTCCTCCTGCGTCCTTCCTTCGCTAAGCAATCTGCCCGCCTTCTGTACAAAGGCCAGAATATCGAGCCACTTCAGATTCAGAAGGTCCTCCGTCCCAAAGGTTTCCTCTTCAAATACCTCTTCTCTTGCCTCCTTATATGCTTCAAATGATGAAAGGAAGTGCGCCGAGGTCTCGTCCTCGGCCCAGCATCGCTCGCACGTCGCCTCGCGTCGTTCTTCACTCTTATTTTCGCCAGGTGTCCTTGTACAAGTTAATAATAAAAAACAAAAACTTATCCATAATAAAATTCAACTTATATAAAACCTACAAAAAAGTGTTGTTGAGAATTTATTTCAAATATTTTTTATTTGATCAAAAAAAGTATAAATGGCTTTATGGCCAACACGCTGTAATTTTACTATAATCTAAGCTTAAATAGCCATGTGTGGAACACAATTTATTACTTTTATTTCACAATTCTTTATAGTGCAAGTAAAACTGTTATGTTTAATTAATAGGAACTTTTTTCGAACTTTATCCCTTACTAAAGGATAATGTTTGACCTTACTTGTGTTCGAATAACGCAGATTACTAGTTCCTTTATTTAAAGACAGTGTTGCCGTGCATATAACGTTATGACAAAATGTAATGTAAATTTAAAATGTTTTTGATACCAGCAAGGTTCTGAAGGCAAATTCTAGGGGGGCAATGGTCAAGCGGTGACTGTAAATTAGGGAACAGGAAAAAGCACATATAACAAAAGCACACAGGAAAGATACCCATAGGAAAAGAGCGCACACGTCAAAAAGCGCACGTGGATAAAAGCGCACACTAAAACAGCGCACATAGTAAAACAGTGCACAATGAATGATAGTTAAACTTCTAGAATTCGAATGTTCCATGTAAAAAAGTAACAGGTTAGGTTATTAGACCATTTCGCCACAAAAAAGGCAAGAGTATTTATATTGAAACTTTCATAAAATTTTGTGTTTTAAAAAACTTAAAATTTTTAAAATTTATGAAAACTTACACCGGCACATGAAAAAGTGGTCTGTACCTTTGATCAGACTTACCTATCTATATAAGTTCTTCGTTGCGCTGAATCCGAATGCGGGGTTCATTTTGACCGTACAACATAAAACTTCGAGAAAATTAAATAAAAAAACGTTGCAATTTTTCGTGCAGACAAAAGAAGTTGCGTAAAAAATTGTAGTTATGAAAATGTATAAAAAAAAAATTATGAATCATAAACGTGGATTCATAATATAGGTCAAAATAAAAGAAGGGCAAACCGATCCTCTATACTCTAGCCTTGTTTAGAGAGAGACGCATCTTAAGCGTCGGAAAATAAAAATAAACGATTTTTGACAAAAATGTATATGGGGTGTTTCATCGCTGACAACATAAGTTATTTTAGTGAAACGCCAATGAACTTGACAAGAAAATAACATAAGCAATAAATGTGTATGTGTATGCGCTTTTTTCCTTTGTGCATATTTCTTGTGCGTTTTTTTCCTATGCGCTTATTACCGGGAATCTAATAAAGCCAACAAACATTTTTTTTAGCCTTTAACCTATCTGTAGCAGCTACCAGCCCTTATACCTAATAAAACAAAATCGGGCTCTGGGGGGGTAATTACCCCCAGTACCCCCCCGTAGAACCGCCGGTGGATACCAGACAATTATATGAGGAGCTACCAATGCGGAAATTATTTTTTATAAAAACTGGTAGATATATATTGTTTGGGAACAGTGTTCATCAATTAACCAAAACCCGTCAATATTCTGTGAAATGTGTAACAAAAAGGAAGAAGCAGTACGCAGACCTAATCCTATATTTTCGTGGCGGTTTTTCACTTGTATTTGTTTTTCAGGTATTATTCCCTAGTTGTTTTCGATAGTTTTTAATTAATTTTGCCTACGGAACACAAAACAGGCTTTTGAAAATTCATGGAATATGTAAATTAACTTTGAATCCACCATATTATACTCTAGATGAGTACTTCGCTGACCAAATTCTTTAAAAATATTCGTTTTCCAAGATTTCTCATTTCACCATTAAAATAACGAGAATCATTTTAACCTGTGATTGAATGCTTAAGTCTTGTTTATTGTTTGTTTAACTTGTAAAATGTGTAAATGTGTTTTGATTTTTTATTTGACTGTATGACTTTTTTGCTGTTTAAACATTCCTAACTGAAATACTAAAAAAAACCTCAAATATGTTTTTTTTAACCTTAACTTTAATTTATAATTTTTTTAAAAATTAAGTTAGTATAAAGCCTGATTTGTCAACAAATTTAATGACAATACAGTACAGTACTGAATTGAATTTGAACTGAATCGTTTTGCTTCACAATGAAAATTGCTAAGACAATATGCTGGACAAAAAGTTGTTAATGTAAATATAATTGTAATATGATTATTTTTCTTTGTTTGAATACGACGATATGCAATAATTATTCGGAATATATACTTATATATTATATTTTATCAATAGACAGTGAAATCTCTCCTTGCGGACACCTCTATTAAGCGGACACTCCCTTTAGGCGGACAAATTTTTTGGAACCACGCTTTTCCCTATTTGTTTACATGTAAAATTTACTCCTATAACCGGACGCGGACAACTTTTTTTGGTTATAAATTTTTGTAACCTACCTTAACCGGACGCGAACCTCTGACAACGGGACGAAGCGCTGCACAACATGGGCATATATATTATGTAGTACGTTGTCAACAACGCACTCTGCAGCCAGGGAATTACCTCTTTCCGTTTTAATGCGGAGACTAAATACTTCTGTCGTATTTGCAACATATTTTATCCGACGGGGGCGGGACTGCTGTGTTTTATTTTTATTGTTCAATTGGGTAGTAATAGATCTCTTTAAAATAGTGTCTAGTAAAAAACTTCTTAGTTTACGTGAAAAAATGGAAGTTGTTAACGTTTCGGAGAAGGAACACCTATCAAAACTCAAGCAGCGCAAATTGTTAATAAATATATATTGAAATTTCGCAGTTCCCTCTCATAAGCGGACACCTCCAATAAGCGGACAAAATCAAAGATGATATGTAACAATTAAGTTACATTGCCTTGTTGTAAATTTTGTTACGTTAATTAGTAATATGAAACAAGTGGTATTACTTCATTTCAAAAATTAACAATTTAAAACATTAACTGGTTGTGGATAATGTTACGTTAATCAAATATGTTGTTTAAAGTTTCATGTAAGAAACCACAGTGCACGATATCGTAACATTAACGTTCGTTAAATTGCCTTGTTGTAAATTGGGTTACGTTAATCATTCATTGTGAGAGTAATATGCACGAAGTGGTATTAACTGTTAAATCGCCTCGTAAATTGTGTTACGTTATTAAAAAATGTTGCTATGAGAACACATACACCAGTATTTAGACCTTAAGACTTAGCATTGTAGACCGGGTATCAAGTCTATAGACTTGATATCGACCGGTTTAAGTGTATTTTTTTAATACTCACAGGTCAAATAACTGCAAAGATTTGGTTCACCCTAATTAATTACATACAAAAATACTCAAAGCTAAATAATACATAAATAACTTAAAACTATACCTGTAGATGTAGATACTGTAAAAAGCACAAGATATATTAGAATCCCTTTTCAATTACTCATTCACTAAATCAATCGACCATCGGTTTAATCGTCGCTAACTTGTCCAAAAAATTAACATGTAAAATATAGCGGACAGCTGACACTGACTTACACCGTTTTTATTCGACATTTCCTAGTGACATTTGGAGGTTTAAATATGGCTACCATTGTTAAACCAAAATATTTTATTATTTTATTTATTTATAACCTTTGTGTGGAAATAATGTCTTTGTTACAACGAAAAAAGATGACCCATATCCCATGGTATTTATGAACAATTTATATAAATATTAAAAACTATTACATTCACGGGAAAAATAAGTTAAACCTTCAACCAAAATGTAGACTTTTAAACCTAGGATTGTAGGACTTAGCACTGTAGACCCTTTAGTAAATACTGGTGATAATGTATTACTTCTGTGTTACATATGTAAACTAAAACAAGCTTTCTGTTGTTGGTATGAGACGACACAATCCAGTCAACATCTTTATGGTACTACAGCGAATTTCAGGCTTAAGAAGTAATTAATTGAGTTTCTTCTTAAATTTCTCTAAAGGTTAATCCTTGGAAATAGATTTAAAAAGAAATATTCTAATTTTTTTTTCCATAAATATGATTATGACTTAAGACATCCTTAAGATATCTTGTAAGTCTTAGAAAGGACAATTTTAAGATGTCCTTTTGTTATCTGGGTGGTTAATACCAGACGTATTTATAAAATAACCTCTGACCTGAATATGACATAAACACATGTTGATAGTTGTTATATATAGGTAGTGTTGCAGTATAATATAGGTAGTCATACCGTAACAGTTACAAAAAATAAAATCCCTTGATAGTTACGCCATTGTATCCATGTAACAAAGACATTTCTATATAAAAAAAGAACATAAGATGTAACATTGCTGTATATCTTACTAAGTTGGTTACGTAACAAAGTAACAAAAATCTGTTGTAATATTAATGTTACAAGGTATTGCACACTGGGTAGTTTACCTTCTTTAAAGAAAGTGTTTAATTTACATCAAGAGAACGGTTGTTATCAAAGCTATGTGCATTAAAACGCTTACGCTCAAAACAAGCTTAAAGAATTTTGTCACAGCAACCAGGGAAATTAGGAAAATATTTGCTCCGTTTTCACAAAAGCCTGGATGATGAATTATATTTATTGTTTTTTTTTTACTTTCACATTCTCTATATATTATTTGAACTTAAAATTAAAATATAATAGTAGTTTACCTAACTAGTGCCTCTTTTCCGCACGCGATTGCAGATGGCCAAACGACGCGATAGCGGAGTTTGGCCAGCAATCAAGTGCGGAAAAGACACTTTACGCACGAGGTAGGTACATTATTTTTTCTATAAGCGTGAGGAAAAAACTAAAAATTAATCAGAAAATTATTTATATTCAAAACATTTTAATCAAATCAATTATTATTATTAACATTAATATTAAAGGTGCAGTTTGTAGCGTGCTGTAAGTTGATAGCAGAGGCAAGTGTTTTCTCAAATGAAGTGGCAGATTTGAAACTTGGGTTTTGGTTCTCCACTGCGTTCTCCAAGTTTTCGGAAACATCTGTTGCAACTGTGGTCATGCATTTGGGGCTGGATTGAGGCACTTTGGAAGGTTGTATGGTAGAAGAAAGTTGCTGACTAGTTGAAGGACCAGGGTGGCTGAACTTCAAAATTTTATTCGAAATATTTTTTTGGAATCCAGTTGAACTGTCAAGGTACCCTTCTGCGACACTTGAAGATTTCCATCCACCGAGTCGTTTGATATTGGTTATTCCTTCGCCTGAATCTGCCAACATTGTTGCGGCAGAACGTCGGAAGCTGTGGCCCGTGTATAATTCTGGATCTGAAAGCTTCAGATAGCATGCGATATCTGATGGCATTTTACCGAATGTATTAATTCCAATGCATTGTACCGTACATGCTCCTTTTTTGTAGTTTACGAAGAACCGTCTATGTGGGGTCTCTGGTTTTCTTAAGTTGACATATTTTCGGATCAATTGGAGAAGTTTTCCATTCTCGGCTTCTGAAATAGCAAAACTTCTAAATGTATGGTTTTTTGAGTCAGGAATTTTTATAATGATCATATTTCCTTTATCTTCAATGTCATCTAGGCACATTTTTGCTAGTTCTTTACGGCGACATGCGCCCGCCAAACCAAAAATCGTGGCAACTTTCATATGCAAATAAACTAGGTCAGGAGCTTCGCTTAAAAACTTGAAAATTTCTTCTTTTGTGAAGATTTTTGCCTTCTTGGGTCTGAATCCAACGTTTTGTTTTTTCAAGTAGGCCGTAACTTTAAAAAAATTGCTTAAGTCAACGTTTTTTCTGAGTTTTATTACACTTTTGAGCATAGAATACCTCGACCAAAGGGTATTCGGTTTGCACGTTTTGGAAATTTCGGAGAAATATGCCAAAAAAACAGCTTCTTTAAGGGATTTGATGCCTTTAGCGTGGCACCATCTCTCAAACAAACTATATTCCTTCTCATACCTGTGACGAGATTTTGAAGGAAGCAGGTCCAAATTAGCGATTCTAGCGGCTTCTAGAACTGACTGGGGTAGATCTTCGTCCGAAGAATCCATTGAAAATCTGATTTTTTTGTTGAAAAATTCAAAAGACTTCTGCAAAATTGACTTTGTTTTGACAATTTGTTTGTACTTTGTTGCTATGGTGATTTAAGATGCCAAATCTAAAACCACTAGTGTTCATTGTTGTTTGACATTGACAATGACGATATTTATACCGGGGAGGTTAAAAACTTATAATTTGAACCTATTTTACTGAAAACTTTATTTTATCGAAAATATTGAAAATATTGCAGAATTTTAGTCAATTTGAATATTTTTAGGATATTTCGTGTGGTAGGAAAGATACAAATGTATTTTGAACGGTCTAAATGTTATAGAACACCTCAAAATCGTAACAAATTTACTTTTCCTAGTGCGGAAAAAATATTTTTCCGCACTAGTGCGGAAAAGTGGCACTTTCCACACTAAAATGCGTGCGGAAAAGTGGACTTTTCCGCACGCTTATAGAAAAAATTATAAAAACTGAAATAAATAAAAAGAAAAGAAAATATGTACACATATCCACACAATGATTACAAGTAAAAAATTTAATTCAGACCTGTCTCAGATAGAAGAGTCCCGGCATTGCTACGTTGTATTGCCAGACTTATCCTTTGGGTAACGAAGCTAAGTGCCTTAGGATGTTTTATTTTTTGGCAGATTTGTATACCAATTGATTTGGCTCATTTTTTTAACATCTTCGTTTGAGACCAAACAGGAGCATTCCCAAAATTCAACTTTTTTTGCCATTTATACCTTACCCACACACCATAATCCGTGAACAATTGATTTGTTTCTTTCTTTGTCCACAGAATGTAATTGGTGGGGTGCAAATCGGTTCATAAATGGGAAAATCCGCCATTTTAGATCCACAATTTTATTTATTTTTTTCATAAAAAAAAATGTTGAATTGTATACTTACCACCAAATAACTAGTTGGAAAAGTTTGAAAAAAGTTATAACCAAATAAATAAACAAATATATTATATGAAGTCAAGCTAAATAAGAATGTTTAAACTGCCAATGGTAATATCAAAAAACAAAAAAATCTCGCGGCGAATTGTACCCGCGGCGAAACGGACGGCAGCGAATTGTCCCCGCGGCGCATCGGCCGCGGCGAATTGTCCCCAATCCATAAAGAAAAAGGAAACATTTTCAACTATTTGTGCGTTTTTTCACTGTAAAGAAGCAGAGGCGGATCTAGGCACAACACGCTATCGATGTCGACCCGATTTTCCGCCGTGACAACTCGCTGCCGGCTGCCGTAGTTTCAGTTTGCAATTTTGACAGGTGTTTAGAGTTCCGGTAACAATGCAAATTAATATTTCTTATCACAAAAAAATTCAAAATGACGAACTTTCTAATTTATGAACCGATATGCATGTTTTAAATATAAAAGTTTGGGGTGTTTAAGCACGTAGGTGATCCGTGGTTTAAGGTCCCTATTTTTTATTTTTTAAATATACGGGAAAATAATTAAAATAGAGAGTTCAGAGTGGGGCATTTCTCCAATTATAAACCGATATGTATTAAATTTGGCACTTTGGGGCACGCAAGGCGACTCAATTTGATAATTAAATTAAATTTGAAAAATATTTAAATGGCGGAAATTTCCATTTATGGGTTATTTTAGGGTGACTATTATGATATCATGATTTAATACATATCGGTTTATAAATGGATATGTCCATCAATTTGGATCTAGCAGTTTGATTTTCCTAAAGTTTAATTAAAAAAGCATTATCAGCCACCTTCAACACTTCAAATTTCCAAATTTAATACATTTTAACTTTCTATAAAAGTTTAATAACACTGGTCTGCAAAAAAAATAAAAATCTTGAGCCCTGGAGTTATTTCCGCTGATTCTTATGTAAGACGACGCCCTGAATCCAAATATAGCTTGCGTCTTCTTCTACCACCCACCATTTTTGAGGGAGTACCCTTTTTACCTATTTTCATCATTCTTCGATAATAATTATAAATATATTATTTAATTATATATTGTAAAGAGAGTTATTTTCGTTTCAAAAAATAACAAATACATGGGCGCACCCAGGGGGGGCCTTGGAGCCCGCCCCCCCCCCCCAAGATAAAAAAATTATATTGTTTCATTAAAAAATATTTTTTTTTTTTTGAAAAATTTATAGTGTCGGTGTTAAGTAGAAAAAAAATTCCAGGCGGTTAGTTATGCAAGATAACTTGCTAAAATTTACTGGAAGCATTAACAAATTGTTTCTCTTTAAAACAAGTATTGCTGGGCTAGTGTGACATATACAGGGTCGGAGTACAGGGGGGTTTTAATTAATAATTGTAAATTAAAAAATTCTAAAAAGTATGTGGATTTCTTAGATGTAACGATATTTTCAAAAAATATATACCAAGTAAAAGATACTAAGCTTTTGTTTGTATTTTACGAAAAGAAAATGGAAATTTTGTTGAACCCTTAAAAATACAGGGTGTTCTTTTTATGACGACGTTACAAATCACTATCCCAAAACTCAAAGTCAGCACGTAACAACAATACTAGTACAGCTTCTTCTTAAATAAAAATTTTTGTACAAAGTGTTAAAAAATAACTAGACAATAAAGTCTTTTCGTAATTTTTTATTTTAGTGCTGAAAATTCAAATAACCCTAGATATGTCAAATAAACATCTCGTTGCAATCACTATATTCTCCTTTATAAACCATTTACCGGACTCCATTTTTATAATAAGCACAACATCATTACCTTTTTCTGGAAGTATATACTGGGCGACAACAACGTTGCTGTCATTTTTACTGTTTTTTACATTATTTATTTTGGCTACTACGTTAATAAGAATTTTTCAATAAAACTTAGCACAATTTGTCGGCTTATTACAGGCTATGCCATAAAGATTAATGTTTGTGTAATTTTGTAATATGCTGAAACATACAGAGTGATATTAAAAAAATCATGTAAAAAGTAGTAATCTCAAACTTTGGTCATACCGGTTATGCAGTTTAAGATACCTTCTTAGTTTTACTACTTTTTAAAACTAGAAGAACGCCTTTCTCACACGGTGTACATTGTTTTACTTAGCCTTGTAATTGTCAGAAAATACAGGGTGTTTCTTTTGTCAATATATATTTTTAGCTCACACATATACTATACTATAGTAGTGTGAGCTATGGTGACTCTAATTTTTTCGAAAAAAAAAAAGCTGTCTGTCTGTCTGTCTGTCTGTCTGCCTGTCTGCCTGTCTGTCTGCCTGTCTGTCTGTCTGTCTGTCTGTCTGTCTGTCTGTCTGTCTGTCTGTCTGTCTGTCTGTCTGTCTGTCTGTCTGTCTGTCTGTCTGTCTGTCTGTCTGTCTGTCTGTCTGTCTGTCTGTCTGTCTGTCTGTCTGTCTGTCTGTCTGTCTGTCTGTCTGTCTGTCTGTCTGTCTGTCTGTCTGTCTGTCTGTCTGTCTGTCTGTCTGTCTGTCTGTCTGTCTGTCTGTCTGTCTGTCTGTCTGTCTGTCTGTCTGTCTGTCTGTCTGTCTGTCTGTCTGTCTGTCTGTCTGTCTGTCTGTCTGTCTGTCTGTCTGTCTGTCTGTCTGTCTGTCTGTCTGTCTGTCTGTCTGTCTGTCTGTCTGTCTGTCTGTCTGTCTGTCTGTCTGTCTGTCTGTCTGTCTGTCTGTCTGTCTGTCTGTCTGTCTGTCTGTCTGTCTGTCTGTCTGTCTGTCTGTCTGTCTGTCTGTCTGTCTGTCTGTCTGTCTGTCTGTCTGTCTGTCTGTCTGTCTGTCTGTCTGTCTGTCTGTCTGTCTGTCTGTCTGTCTGTCTGTCTGTCTGTCTGTCTGTCTGTCTGTCTGTCTGTCTGTCTGTCTGTCTGTCTGTCTGTCTGTCTGTCTGTCTGTCTGTCTGTCTGTCTGTCTGTCTGTCTGTCTGTCTGTCTGTCTGTCTGTCTGTCTGTCTGTCTGTCTGTCTGTCTGTCTGTCTGTCTGTCTGTCTGTCTGTCTGTCTGTCTGTCTGTCTGTCTGTCTGTCTGTCTGTCTGTCTGTCTGTCTGTCTGTCTGTCTGTCTGTCTGTCTGTCTGTCTGTCTGTCTGTCTGTCTGTCTGTCTGTCTGTCTGTCTGTCTGTCTGTCTGTCTGTCTGTCTGTCTGTCTGTCTGTCTGTCTGTCTGTCTGTCTGTCTGTCTGTCTGTCTGTCTGTCTGTCTGTCTGTCTGTCTGTCTGTCTGTCTGTCTGTCTGTCTGTCTGTCTGTCTGTCTGTCTGTCTGTCTGTCTGTCTGTCTGTCTGTCTGTCTGTCTGTCTGTCTGTCTGTCTGTCTGTCTGTCTGTCTGTCTGTCTGTCTGTCTGTCTGTCTGTCTGTCTGTCTGTCTGTCTGTCTGTCTGTCTGTCTGTCTGTCTGTCTGTCTGTCTGTCTGTCTGTCTGTCTGTCTGTCTGTCTGTCTGTCTGTCTGTCTGTCTGTCTGTCTGTCTGTCTGTCTGTCTGTCTGTCTGTCTGTCTGTCTGTCTGTCTGTCTGTCTGTCTGTCTGTCTGTCTGTCTGTCTGTCTGTCTGTCTGTCTGTCTGTCTGTCTGTCTGTCTGTCTGTCTGTCTGTCTGTCTGTCTGTCTGTCTGTCTGTCTGTCTGTCTGTCTGTCTGTCTGTCTGTCTGTCTGTCTGTCTGTCTGTCTGTCTGTCTGTCTGTCTGTCTGTCTGTCTGTCTGTCTGTCTGTCTGTCTGTCTGTCTGTCTGTCTGTCTGTCTGTCTGTCTGTCTGTCTGTCTGTCTGTCTGTCTGTCTGTCTGTCTGTCTGTCTGTCTGTCTGTCTGTCTGTCTGTCTGTCTGTCTGTCTGTCTGTCTGTCTGTCTGTCTGTCTGTCTGTCTGTCTGTCTGTCTGTCTGTCTGTCTGTCTGTCTGTCTGTCTGTCTGTCTGTCTGTCTGTCTGTCTGTCTGTCTGTCTGTCTGTCTGTCTGTCTGTCTGTCTGTCTGTCTGTCTGTCTGTCTGTCTGTCTGTCTGTCTGTCTGTCTGTCTGTCTGTCTGTCTGTCTGTCTGTCTGTCTGTCTGTCTGTCTGTCTGTCTGTCTGTCTGTCTGTCTGTCTGTCTGTCTGTCTGTCTGTCTGTCTGTCTGTCTGTCTGTCTGTCTGTCTGTCTGTCTGTCTGTCTGTCTGTCTGTCTGTCTGTCTGTCTGTCTGTCTGTCTGTCTGTCTGTCTGTCTGTCTGTCTGTCTGTCTGTCTGTCTGTCTGTCTGTCTGTCTGTCTGTCTGTCTGTCTGTCTGTCTGTCTGTCTGTCTGTCTGTCTGTCTGTCTGTCTGTCTGTCTGTCTGTCTGTCTGTCTGTCTGTCTGTCTGTCTGTCTGTCTGTCTGTCTGTCTGTCTGTCTGTCTGTCTGTCTGTCTGTCTGTCTGTCTGTCTGTCTGTCTGTCTGTCTGTCTGTCTGTCTGTCTGTCTGTCTGTCTGTCTGTCTGTCTGTCTGTCTGTCTGTCTGTCTGTCTGTCTGTCTGTCTGTCTGTCTGTCTGTCTGTCTGTCTGTCTGTCTGTCTGTCTGTCTGTCTGTCTGTCTGTCTGTCTGTCTGTCTGTCTGTCTGTCTGTCTGTCTGTCTGTCTGTCTGTCTGTCTGTCTGTCTGTCTGTCTGTCTGTCTGTCTGTCTGTCTGTCTGTCTGTCTGTCTGTCTGTCTGTCTGTCTGTCTGTCTGTCTGTCTGTCTGTCTGTCTGTCTGTCTGTCTGTCTGTCTGTCTGTCTGTCTGTCTGTCTGTCTGTCTGTCTGTCTGTCTGTCTGTCTGTCTGTCTGTCTGTCTGTCTGTCTGTCTGTCTGTCTGTCTGTCTGTCTGTCTGTCTGTCTGTCTGTCTGTCTGTCTGTCTGTCTGTCTGTCTGTCTGTCTGTCTGTCTGTCTGTCTGTCTGTCTGTCTGTCTGTCTGTCTGTCTGTCTGTCTGTCTGTCTGTCTGTCTGTCTGTCTGTCTGTCTGTCTGTCTGTCTGTCTGTCTGTCTGTCTGTCTGTCTGTCTGTCTGTCTGTCTGTCTGTCTGTCTGTCTGTCTGTCTGTCTGTCTGTCTGTCTGTCTGTCTGTCTGTCTGTCTGTCTGTCTGTCTGTCTGTCTGTCTGTCTGTCTGTCTGTCTGTCTGTCTGTCTGTCTGTCTGTCTGTCTGTCTGTCTGTCTGTCTGTCTGTCTGTCTGTCTGTCTGTCTGTCTGTCTGTCTGTCTGTCTGTCTGTCTGTCTGTCTGTCTGTCTGTCTGTCTGTCTGTCTGTCTGTCTGTCTGTCTGTCTGTCTGTCTGTCTGTCTGTCTGTCTGTCTGTCTGTCT
>OY755039.1:40117788-40202788 GCA_963576565.1 Aspidapion aeneum
CTGTCTGTCTGTCTGTCTGTCTGTCTGTCTGTCTGTCTGTCTGTCTGTCTGTCTGTCTGTCTGTCTGTCTGTCTGTCTGTCTGTCTGTCTGTCTGTCTGTCTGTCTGTCTGTCTGTCTGTCTGTCTGTCTGTCTGTCTGTCTGTCTGTCTGTCTGTCTGTCTGTCTGTCTGTCTGTCTGTCTGTCTGTCTGTCTGTCTGTCTGTCTGTCTGTCTGTCTGTCTGTCTGTCTGTCTGTCTGTCTGTCTGTCTGTCTGTCTGTCTGTCTGTCTGTCTGTCTGTCTGTCTGTCTGTCTGTCTGTCTGTCTGTCTGTCTGTCTGTCTGTCTGTCTGTCTGTCTGTCTGTCTGTCTGTCTGTCTGTCTGTCTGTCTGTCTGTCTGTCTGTCTGTCTGTCTGTCTGTCTGTCTGTCTGTCTGTCTGTCTGTCTGTCTGTCTGTCTGTCTGTCTGTCTGTCTGTCTGTCTGTCTGTCTGTCTGTCTGTCTGTCTGTCTGTCTGTCTGTCTGTCTGTCTGTCTGTCTGTCTGTCTGTCTGTCTGTCTGTCTGTCTGTCTGTCTGTCTGTCTGTCTGTCTGTCTGTCTGTCTGTCTGTCTGTCTGTCTGTCTGTCTGTCTGTCTGTCTGTCTGTCTGTCTGTCTGTCTGTCTGTCTGTCTGTCTGTCTGTCTGTCTGTCTGTCTGTCTGTCTGTCTGTCTGTCTGTCTGTCTGTCTGTCTGTCTGTCTGTCTGTCTGTCTGTCTGTCTGTCTGTCTGTCTGTCTGTCTGTCTGTCTGTCTGTCTGTCTGTCTGTCTGTCTGTCTGTCTGTCTGTCTGTCTGTCTGTCTGTCTGTCTGTCTGTCTGTCTGTCTGTCTGTCTGTCTGTCTGTCTGTCTGTCTGTCTGTCTGTCTGTCTGTCTGTCTGTCTGTCTGTCTGTCTGTCTGTCTGTCTGTCTGTCTGTCTGTCTGTCTGTCTGTCTGTCTGTCTGTCTGTCTGTCTGTCTGTCTGTCTGTCTGTCTGTCTGTCTGTCTGTCTGTCTGTCTGTCTGTCTGTCTGTCTGTCTGTCTGTCTGTCTGTCTGTCTGTCTGTCTGTCTGTCTGTCTGTCTGTCTGTCTGTCTGTCTGTCTGTCTGTCTGTCTGTCTGTCTGTCTGTCTGTCTGTCTGTCTGTCTGTCTGTCTGTCTGTCTGTCTGTCTGTCTGTCTGTCTGTCTGTCTGTCTGTCTGTCTGTCTGTCTGTCTGTCTGTCTGTCTGTCTGTCTGTCTGTCTGTCTGTCTGTCTGTCTGTCTGTCTGTCTGTCTGTCTGTCTGTCTGTCTGTCTGTCTGTCTGTCTGTCTGTCTGTCTGTCTGTCTGTCTGTCTGTCTGTCTGTCTGTCTGTCTGTCTGTCTGTCTGTCTGTCTGTCTGTCTGTCTGTCTGTCTGTCTGTCTGTCTGTCTGTCTGTCTGTCTGTCTGTCTGTCTGTCTGTCTGTCTGTCTGTCTGTCTGTCTGTCTGTCTGTCTGTCTGTCTGTCTGTCTGTCTGTCTGTCTGTCTGTCTGTCTGTCTGTCTGTCTGTCTGTCTGTCTGTCTGTCTGTCTGTCTGTCTGTCTGTCTGTCTGTCTGTCTGTCTGTCTGTCTGTCTGTCTGTCTGTCTGTCTGTCTGTCTGTCTGTCTGTCTGTCTGTCTGTCTGTCTGTCTGTCTGTCTGTCTGTCTGTCTGTCTGTCTGTCTGTCTGTCTGTCTGTCTGTCTGTCTGTCTGTCTGTCTGTCTGTCTGTCTGTCTGTCTGTCTGTCTGTCTGTCTGTCTGTCTGTCTGTCTGTCTGTCTGTCTGTCTGTCTGTCTGTCTGTCTGTCTGTCTGTCTGTCTGTCTGTCTGTCTGTCTGTCTGTCTGTCTGTCTGTCTGTCTGTCTGTCTGTCTGTCTGTCTGTCTGTCTGTCTGTCTGTCTGTCTGTCTGTCTGTCTGTCTGTCTGTCTGTCTGTCTGTCTGTCTGTCTGTCTGTCTGTCTGTCTGTCTGTCTGTCTGTCTGTCTGTCTGTCTGTCTGTCTGTCTGTCTGTCTGTCTGTCTGTCTGTCTGTCTGTCTGTCTGTCTGTCTGTCTGTCTGTCTGTCTGTCTGTCTGTCTGTCTGTCTGTCTGTCTGTCTGTCTGTCTGTCTGTCTGTCTGTCTGTCTGTCTGTCTGTCTGTCTGTCTGTCTGTCTGTCTGTCTGTCTGTCTGTCTGTCTGTCTGTCTGTCTGTCTGTCTGTCTGTCTGTCTGTCTGTCTGTCTGTCTGTCTGTCTGTCTGTCTGTCTGTCTGTCTGTCTGTCTGTCTGTCTGTCTGTCTGTCTGTCTGTCTGTCTGTCTGTCTGTCTGTCTGTCTGTCTGTCTGTCTGTCTGTCTGTCTGTCTGTCTGTCTGTCTGTCTGTCTGTCTGTCTGTCTGTCTGTCTGTCTGTCTGTCTGTCTGTCTGTCTGTCTGTCTGTCTGTCTGTCTGTCTGTCTGTCTGTCTGTCTGTCTGTCTGTCTGTCTGTCTGTCTGTCTGTCTGTCTGTCTGTCTGTCTGTCTGTCTGTCTGTCTGTCTGTCTGTCTGTCTGTCTGTCTGTCTGTCTGTCTGTCTGTCTGTCTGTCTGTCTGTCTGTCTGTCTGTCTGTCTGTCTGTCTGTCTGTCTGTCTGTCTGTCTGTCTGTCTGTCTGTCTGTCTGTCTGTCTGTCTGTCTGTCTGTCTGTCTGTCTGTCTGTCTGTCTGTCTGTCTGTCTGTCTGTCTGTCTGTCTGTCTGTCTGTCTGTCTGTCTGTCTGTCTGTCTGTCTGTCTGTCTGTCTGTCTGTCTGTCTGTCTGTCTGTCTGTCTGTCTGTCTGTCTGTCTGTCTGTCTGTCTGTCTGTCTGTCTGTCTGTCTGTCTGTCTGTCTGTCTGTCTGTCTGTCTGTCTGTCTGTCTGTCTGTCTGTCTGTCTGTCTGTCTGTCTGTCTGTCTGTCTGTCTGTCTGTCTGTCTGTCTGTCTGTCTGTCGGTCTGTCGGTCTGTCGGTCTGTCGGTCTGTCGGTCTGTCGGTCTGTCGGTCTGTCGGTCTGTCGGTCTGTCGGTCTGTCGGTCTGTCGGTCTGTCGGTCTGTCGGTCTGTCGGTCTGTCGGTCTGTCGGTCTGTCGGTCTGTCGGTCTGTCGGTCTGTCGGTCTGTCGGTCTGTCGGTCTGTCGGTCTGTCGGTCTGTCGGTCTGTCGGTCTGTCGGTCTGTCGGTCTGTCGGTCTGTCGGTCTGTCGGTCTGTCGGTCTGTCGGTCTGTCGGTCTGTCGGTCTGTCGGTCTGTCGGTCTGTCGGTCTGTCGGTCTGTCGGTCTGTCGGTCTGTCGGTCTGTCGGTCTGTCGGTCTGTCGGTCTGTCGTCTGTCGGTCTGTCGGTCTGTCGGTCTGTCGGTCTGTCGGTCTGTCGGTCTGTCGGTCTGTCGGTCTGTCGGTCTGTCGGTCTGTCGGTCTGTCGGTCTGTCGGTCTGTCGGTCTGTCGGTCTGTCGGTCTGTCGGTCTGTCGGTCTGTCGGTCTGTCGGTCTGTCGGTCTGTCGGTCTGTCGGTCTGTCGGTCTGTCGGTCTGTCGGTCTGTCGGTCTGTCGGTCTGTCGGTCTGTCGGTCTGTCGGTCTGTCGGTCTGTCGGTCTGTCGGTCTGTCGGTCTGTCGGTCTGTCGGTCTGTCGGTCTGTCGGTCTGTCGGTCTGTCGGTCTGTCGGTCTGTCGGTCTGTCGGTCTGTCGGTCTGTCGGTCTGTCGGTCTGTCGGTCTGTCGGTCTGTCGGTCTGTCGGTCTGTCGGTCTGTCGGTCTGTCGGTCTGTCGGTCTGTCGGTCTGTCGGTCTGTCGGTCTGTCGGTCTGTCGGTCTGTCGGTCTGTCGGTCTGTCGGTCTGTCGGTCTGTCTGTCTGTCGGTCTGTCGGTCTGTCGGTCTGTCGGTCTGTCTGTCTGTCGGTCTGTCGGTCTGTCGGTCTGTCGGTCTGTCGGTCTGTCTGTCTGTCGGTCTGTCGGTCTGTCGGTCTGTCGGTCTGTCTGTCTGTCTGTCTGTCTGTCTGTCTGTCTGTCTGTCTGTCTGTCTGTCTGTCTGTCTGTCTGTCTGTCTGTCTGTCTGTCTGTCTGTCTGTCTGTCTGTCTGTCTGTCTGTCTGTCTGTCTGTCTGTCTGTCTGTCTGTCTGTCTGTCTGTCTGTCTGTCTGTCTGTCTGTCTGTCTGTCTGTCTGTCTGTCTGTCTGTCTGTCTGTCTGTCTGTCTGTCTGTCTGTCTGTCTGTCTGTCTGTCTGTCTGTCTGTCTGTCTGTCTGTCTGTCTGTCTGTCTGTCTGTCTGTCTGTCTGTCTGTCTGTCTGTCTGTCTGTCTGTCTGTCTGTCTGTCTGTCTGTCTGTCTGTCTGTCTGTCTGTCTGTCTGTCTGTCTGTCTGTCTGTCTGTCTGTCTGTCTGTCTGTCTGTCTGTCTGTCTGTCTGTCTGTCTGTCTGTCTGTCTGTCTGTCTGTCTGTCTGTCTGTCTGTCTGTCTGTCTGTCTGTCTGTCTGTCTGTCTGTCTGTCTGTCTGTCTGTCTGTCTGTCTGTCTGTCTGTCTGTCTGTCTGTCTGTCTGTCTGTCTGTCTGTCTGTCTGTCTGTCTGTCTGTCTGTCTGTCTGTCTGTCTGTCTGTCTGTCTGTCTGTCTGTCTGTCTGTCTGTCTGTCTGTCTGTCTGTCTGTCTGTCTGTCTGTCTGTCTGTCTGTCTGTCTGTCTGTCTGTCTGTCTGTCTGTCTGTCTGTCTGTCTGTCTGTCTGTCTGTCTGTCTGTCTGTCTGTCTGTCTGTCTGTCTGTCTGTCTGTCTGTCTGTCTGTCTGTCTGTCTGTCTGTCTGTCTGTCTGTCTGTCTGTCTGTCTGTCTGTCTGTCTGTCTGTCTGTCTGTCTGTCTGTCTGTCTGTCTGTCTGTCTGTCTGTCTGTCTGTCTGTCTGTCTGTCTGTCTGTCTGTCTGTCTGTCTGTCTGTCTGTCTGTCTGTCTGTCTGTCTGTCTGTCTGTCTGTCTGTCTGTCTGTCTGTCTGTCTGTCTGTCTGTCTGTCTGTCTGTCTGTCTGTCTGTCTGTCTGTCTGTCTGTCTGTCTGTCTGTCTGTCTGTCTGTCTGTCTGTCTGTCTGTCTGTCTGTCTGTCTGTCTGTCTGTCTGTCTGTCTGTCTGTCTGTCTGTCTGTCTGTCTGTCTGTCTGTCTGTCTGTCTGTCTGTCTGTCTGTCTGTCTGTCTGTCTGTCTGTCTGTCTGTCTGTCTGTCTGTCTGTCTGTCTGTCTGTCTGTCTGTCTGTCTGTCTGTCTGTCTGTCTGTCTGTCTGTCTGTCTGTCTGTCTGTCTGTCTGTCTGTCTGTCTGTCTGTCTGTCTGTCTGTCTGTCTGTCTGTCTGTCTGTCTGTCTGTCTGTCTGTCTGTCTGTCTGTCTGTCTGTCTGTCTGTCTGTCTGTCTGTCTGTCTGTCTGTCTGTCTGTCTGTCTGTCTGTCTGTCTGTCTGTCTGTCTGTCTGTCTGTCTGTCTGTCTGTCTGTCTGTCTGTCTGTCTGTCTGTCTGTCTGTCTGTCTGTCTGTCTGTCTGTCTGTCTGTCTGTCTGTCTGTCTGTCTGTCTGTCTGTCTGTCTGTCTGTCTGTCTGTCTGTCTGTCTGTCTGTCTGTCTGTCTGTCTGTCTGTCTGTCTGTCTGTCTGTCTGTCTGTCTGTCTGTCTGTCTGTCTGTCTGTCTGTCTGTCTGTCTGTCTGTCTGTCTGTCTGTCTGTCTGTCTGTCTGTCTGTCTGTCTGTCTGTCTGTCTGTCTGTCTGTCTGTCTGTCTGTCTGTCTGTCTGTCTGTCTGTCTGTCTGTCTGTCTGTCTGTCTGTCTGTCTGTCTGTCTGTCTGTCTGTCTGTCTGTCTGTCTGTCTGTCTGTCTGTCTGTCTGTCTGTCTGTCTGTCTGTCTGTCTGTCTGTCTGTCTGTCTGTCTGTCTGTCTGTCTGTCTGTCTGTCTGTCTGTCTGTCTGTCTGTCTGTCTGTCTGTCTGTCTGTCTGTCTGTCTGTCTGTCTGTCTGTCTGTCTGTCTGTCTGTCTGTCTGTCTGTCTGTCTGTCTGTCGGTCTGTCGGTCTGTCGGTCTGTCTGTCTGTCTGTCTGTCTGTCTGTCTGTCTGTCTGTCGGTCTGTCGGTCTGTCGGTCTGTCGGTCTGTCGGTCTGTCTGTCTGTCGGTCTGTCGGTCTGTCGGTCTGTCGGTCTGTCGGTCTGTCGGTCTGTCGGTCTGTCGGTCTGTCGGTCTGTCGGTCTGTCGGTCTGTCGGTCTGTCGGTCTGTCGGTCTGTCGGTCTGTCGGTCTGTCGGTCTGTCGGTCTGTCGGTCTGTCGGTCTGTCGGTCTGTCGGTCTGTCGGTCTGTCGGTCTGTCGGTCTGTCGGTCTGTCGGTCTGTCGGTCTGTCGGTCTGTCGGTCTGTCGGTCTGTCGGTCTGTCGGTCTGTCGGTCTGTCGGTCTGTCGGTCTGTCGGTCTGTCGGTCTGTCGGTCTGTCGGTCTGTCGGTCTGTCGGTCTGTCGGTCTGTCGGTCTGTCGGTCTGTCGGTCTGTCGGTCTGTCGGTCTGTCGGTCTGTCGGTCTGTCGGTCTGTCGGTCTGTCGGTCTGTCGGTCTGTCGGTCTGTCGGTCTGTCGGTCTGTCGGTCTGTCGGTCTGTCGGTCTGTCGGTCTGTCGGTCTGTCGGTCTGTCGGTCTGTCGGTCTGTCGGTCTGTCGGTCTGTCGGTCTGTCGGTCTGTCGGTCTGTCGGTCTGTCGGTCTGTCGGTCTGTCGGTCTGTCGGTCTGTCGGTCTGTCGGTCTGTCGGTCTGTCGGTCTGTCGGTCTGTCGGTCTGTCGGTCTGTCGGTCTGTCGGTCTGTCGGTCTGTCGGTCTGTCGGTCTGTCGGTCTGTCGGTCTGTCGGTCTGTCGGTCTGTCGGTCTGTCGGTCTGTCGGTCTGTCGGTCTGTCGGTCTGTCGGTCTGTCGGTCTGTCGGTCTGTCGGTCTGTCGGTCTGTCGGTCTGTCGGTCTGTCGGTCTGTCGGTCTGTCGGTCTGTCGGTCTGTCGGTCTGTCGGTCTGTCGGTCTGTCGGTCTGTCGGTCTGTCGGTCTGTCGGTCTGTCGGTCTGTCGGTCTGTCGGTCTGTCGGTCTGTCGGTCTGTCGGTCTGTCGGTCTGTCGGTCTGTCGGTCTGTCGGTCTGTCGGTCTGTCGGTCTGTCGGTCTGTCGGTCTGTCGGTCTGTCGGTCTGTCGGTCTGTCGGTCTGTCGGTCTGTCGGTCTGTCGGTCTGTCGGTCTGTCGGTCTGTCGGTCTGTCGGTCTGTCGGTCTGTCGGTCTGTCGGTCTGTCGGTCTGTCGGTCTGTCGGTCTGTCGGTCTGTCGGTCTGTCGGTCTGTCGGTCTGTCGGTCTGTCGGTCTGTCGGTCTGTCGGTCTGTCGGTCTGTCGGTCTGTCGGTCTGTCGGTCTGTCGGTCTGTCGGTCTGTCGGTCTGTCGGTCTGTCGGTCTGTCGGTCTGTCGGTCTGTCGGTCTGTCGGTCTGTCGGTCTGTCGGTCTGTCGGTCTGTCGGTCTGTCGGTCTGTCGGTCTGTCGGTCTGTCGGTCTGTCGGTCTGTCGGTCTGTCGGTCTGTCGGTCTGTCGGTCTGTCGGTCTGTCGGTCTGTCGGTCTGTCGGTCTGTCGGTCTGTCGGTCTGTCGGTCTGTCGGTCTGTCGGTCTGTCGGTCTGTCGGTCTGTCGGTCTGTCGGTCTGTCGGTCTGTCGGTCTGTCGGTCTGTCGGTCTGTCGGTCTGTCGGTCTGTCGGTCTGTCGGTCTGTCGGTCTGTCGGTCTGTCGGTCTGTCGGTCTGTCGGTCTGTCGGTCTGTCGGTCTGTCGGTCTGTCGGTCTGTCGGTCTGTCGGTCTGTCGGTCTGTCGGTCTGTCGGTCTGTCGGTCTGTCGGTCTGTCGGTCTGTCGGTCTGTCGGTCTGTCGGTCTGTCGGTCTGTCGGTCTGTCGGTCTGTCGGTCTGTCGGTCTGTCGGTCTGTCGGTCTGTCGGTCTGTCGGTCTGTCGGTCTGTCGGTCTGTCGGTCTGTCGGTCTGTCGGTCTGTCGGTCTGTCGGTCTGTCGGTCTGTCGGTCTGTCGGTCTGTCGGTCTGTCGGTCTGTCGGTCTGTCGGTCTGTCGGTCTGTCGGTCTGTCGGTCTGTCGGTCTGTCGGTCTGTCGGTCTGTCGGTCTGTCGGTCTGTCGGTCTGTCGGTCTGTCGGTCTGTCGGTCTGTCGGTCTGTCGGTCTGTCGGTCTGTCGGTCTGTCGGTCTGTCGGTCTGTCGGTCTGTCGGTCTGTCGGTCTGTCGGTCTGTCGGTCTGTCGGTCTGTCGGTCTGTCGGTCTGTCGGTCTGTCGGTCTGTCGGTCTGTCGGTCTGTCGGTCTGTCGGTCTGTCGTCTGTCTGTCGGTCTGTCGGTCTGTCGGTCTGTCGGTCTGTCGGTCTGTCGGTCTGTCGGTCTGTCGGTCTGTCGGTCTGTCGGTCTGTCGGTCTGTCGGTCTGTCGGTCTGTCGGTCTGTCGGTCTGTCGGTCTGTCGGTCTGTCGGTCTGTCGGTCTGTCGGTCTGTCGGTCTGTCGGTCTGTCGGTCTGTCGGTCTGTCGGTCTGTCGGTCTGTCGGTCTGTCGGTCTGTCGGTCTGTCGGTCTGTCGGTCTGTCGGTCTGTCGGTCTGTCGGTCTGTCGGTCTGTCGGTCTGTCGGTCTGTCGGTCTGTCGGTCTGTCGGTCTGTCGGTCTGTCGGTCTGTCGGTCTGTCGGTCTGTCGGTCTGTCGGTCTGTCGGTCTGTCGGTCTGTCGGTCTGTCGGTCTGTCGGTCTGTCGGTCTGTCGGTCTGTCGGTCTGTCGGTCTGTCGGTCTGTCGGTCTGTCGGTCTGTCGGTCTGTCGGTCTGTCGGTCTGTCGGTCTGTCGGTCTGTCGGTCTGTCGGTCTGTCGGTCTGTCGGTCTGTCGGTCTGTCGGTCTGTCGGTCTGTCGGTCTGTCGGTCTGTCGGTCTGTCGGTCTGTCGGTCTGTCGGTCTGTCGGTCTGTCGGTCTGTCGGTCTGTCGGTCTGTCGGTCTGTCGGTCTGTCGGTCTGTCGGTCTGTCGGTCTGTCGGTCTGTCGGTCTGTCGGTCTGTCGGTCTGTCGGTCTGTCGGTCTGTCGGTCTGTCGGTCTGTCGGTCTGTCGGTCTGTCGGTCTGTCGGTCTGTCGGTCTGTCGGTCTGTCGGTCTGTCGGTCTGTCGGTCTGTCGGTCTGTCGGTCTGTCGGTCTGTCGGTCTGTCGGTCTGTCGGTCTGTCGGTCTGTCGGTCTGTCGGTCTGTCGGTCTGTCGGTCTGTCGGTCTGTCGGTCTGTCGGTCTGTCGGTCTGTCGGTCTGTCGGTCTGTCGGTCTGTCGGTCTGTCGGTCTGTCGGTCTGTCGGTCTGTCGGTCTGTCGGTCTGTCGGTCTGTCGGTCTGTCGGTCTGTCGGTCTGTCGGTCTGTCGGTCTGTCGGTCTGTCGGTCTGTCGGTCTGTCGGTCTGTCGGTCTGTCGGTCTGTCGGTCTGTCGGTCTGTCGGTCTGTCGGTCTGTCGGTCTGTCGGTCTGTCGGTCTGTCGGTCTGTCGGTCTGTCGGTCTGTCGGTCTGTCGGTCTGTCGGTCTGTCGGTCTGTCGGTCTGTCGGTCTGTCGGTCTGTCGGTCTGTCGGTCTGTCGGTCTGTCGGTCTGTCGGTCTGTCGGTCTGTCGGTCTGTCGGTCTGTCGGTCTGTCGGTCTGTCGGTCTGTCGGTCTGTCGGTCTGTCGGTCTGTCGGTCTGTCGGTCTGTCTGTCTGTCGGTCTGTCGGTCTGTCTGTCTGTCTGTCTGTCTGTCTGTCTGTCTGTCTGTCTGTCTGTCTGTCTGTCTGTCTGTCTGTCTGTCTGTCTGTCTGTCTGTCTGTCTGTCTGTCTGTCTGTCTGTCTGTCTGTCTGTCTGTCTGTCTGTCTGTCTGTCTGTCTGTCTGTCTGTCTGTCTGTCTGTCTGTCTGTCTGTCTGTCTGTCTGTCTGTCTGTCTGTCTGTCTGTCTGTCTGTCTGTCTGTCTGTCTGTCTGTCTGTCTGTCTGTCTGTCTGTCTGTCTGTCTGTCTGTCTGTCTGTCTGTCTGTCTGTCTGTCTGTCTGTCTGTCTGTCTGTCTGTCTGTCTGTCTGTCTGTCTGTCTGTCTGTCTGTCTGTCTGTCTGTCTGTCTGTCTGTCTGTCTGTCTGTCTGTCTGTCTGTCTGTCTGTCTGTCTGTCTGTCTGTCTGTCTGTCTGTCTGTCTGTCTGTCTGTCTGTCTGTCTGTCTGTCTGTCTGTCTGTCTGTCTGTCTGTCTGTCTGTCTGTCTGTCTGTCTGTCTGTCTGTCTGTCTGTCTGTCTGTCTGTCTGTCTGTCTGTCTGTCTGTCTGTCTGTCTGTCTGTCTGTCTGTCTGTCTGTCTGTCTGTCTGTCTGTCTGTCTGTCTGTCTGTCTGTCTGTCTGTCTGTCTGTCTGTCTGTCTGTCTGTCTGTCTGTCTGTCTGTCTGTCTGTCTGTCTGTCTGTCTGTCTGTCTGTCTGTCTGTCTGTCTGTCTGTCTGTCTGTCTGTCTGTCTGTCTGTCTGTCTGTCTGTCTGTCTGTCTGTCTGTCTGTCTGTCTGTCTGTCTGTCTGTCTGTCTGTCTGTCTGTCTGTCTGTCTGTCTGTCTGTCTGTCTGTCTGTCTGTCTGTCTGTCTGTCTGTCTGTCTGTCTGTCTGTCTGTCTGTCTGTCTGTCTGTCTGTCTGTCTGTCTGTCTGTCTGTCTGTCTGTCTGTCTGTCTGTCTGTCTGTCTGTCTGTCTGTCTGTCTGTCTGTCTGTCTGTCTGTCTGTCTGTCTGTCTGTCTGTCTGTCTGTCTGTCTGTCTGTCTGTCTGTCTGTCTGTCTGTCTGTCTGTCTGTCTGTCTGTCTGTCTGTCTGTCTGTCTGTCTGTCTGTCTGTCTGTCTGTCTGTCTGTCTGTCTGTCTGTCTGTCTGTCTGTCTGTCTGTCTGTCTGTCTGTCTGTCTGTCTGTCTGTCTGTCTGTCTGTCTGTCTGTCTGTCTGTCTGTCTGTCTGTCTGTCTGTCTGTCTGTCTGTCTGTCTGTCTGTCTGTCTGTCTGTCTGTCTGTCTGTCTGTCTGTCTGTCTGTCTGTCTGTCTGTCTGTCTGTCTGTCTGTCTGTCTGTCTGTCTGTCTGTCTGTCTGTCTGTCTGTCTGTCTGTCTGTCTGTCTGTCTGTCTGTCTGTCTGTCTGTCTGTCTGTCTGTCTGTCTGTCTGTCTGTCTGTCTGTCTGTCTGTCTGTCTGTCTGTCTGTCTGTCTGTCTGTCTGTCTGTCTGTCTGTCTGTCTGTCTGTCTGTCTGTCTGTCTGTCTGTCTGTCTGTCTGTCTGTCTGTCTGTCTGTCTGTCTGTCTGTCTGTCTGTCTGTCTGTCTGTCTGTCTGTCTGTCTGTCTGTCTGTCTGTCTGTCTGTCTGTCTGTCTGTCTGTCTGTCTGTCTGTCTGTCTGTCTGTCTGTCTGTCTGTCTGTCTGTCTGTCTGTCTGTCTGTCTGTCTGTCTGTCTGTCTGTCTGTCTGTCTGTCTGTCTGTCTGTCTGTCTGTCTGTCTGTCTGTCTGTCTGTCTGTCTGTCTGTCTGTCTGTCTGTCTGTCTGTCTGTCTGTCTGTCTGTCTGTCTGTCTGTCTGTCTGTCTGTCTGTCTGTCTGTCTGTCTGTCTGTCTGTCTGTCTGTCTGTCTGTCTGTCTGTCTGTCTGTCTGTCTGTCTGTCTGTCTGTCTGTCTGTCTGTCTGTCTGTCTGTCTGTCTGTCTGTCTGTCTGTCTGTCTGTCTGTCTGTCTGTCTGTCTGTCTGTCTGTCTGTCTGTCTGTCTGTCTGTCTGTCTGTCTGTCTGTCTGTCTGTCTGTCTGTCTGTCTGTCTGTCTGTCTGTCTGTCTGTCTGTCTGTCTGTCTGTCTGTCTGTCTGTCTGTCTGTCTGTCTGTCTGTCTGTCTGTCTGTCTGTCTGTCTGTCTGTCTGTCTGTCTGTCTGTCTGTCTGTCTGTCTGTCTGTCTGTCTGTCTGTCTGTCTGTCTGTCTGTCTGTCTGTCTGTCTGTCTGTCTGTCTGTCTGTCTGTCTGTCTGTCTGTCTGTCTGTCTGTCTGTCTGTCTGTCTGTCTGTCTGTCTGTCTGTCTGTCTGTCTGTCTGTCTGTCTGTCTGTCTGTCTGTCTGTCTGTCTGTCTGTCTGTCTGTCTGTCTGTCTGTCTGTCTGTCTGTCTGTCTGTCTGTCTGTCTGTCTGTCTGTCTGTCTGTCTGTCTGTCTGTCTGTCTGTCTGTCTGTCTGTCTGTCTGTCTGTCTGTCTGTCTGTCTGTCTGTCTGTCTGTCTGTCTGTCTGTCTGTCTGTCTGTCTGTCTGTCTGTCTGTCTGTCTGTCTGTCTGTCTGTCTGTCTGTCTGTCTGTCTGTCTGTCTGTCTGTCTGTCTGTCTGTCTGTCTGTCTGTCTGTCTGTCTGTCTGTCTGTCTGTCTGTCTGTCTGTCTGTCTGTCTGTCTGTCTGTCTGTCTGTCTGTCTGTCTGTCTGTCTGTCTGTCTGTCTGTCTGTCTGTCTGTCTGTCTGTCTGTCTGTCTGTCTGTCTGTCTGTCTGTCTGTCTGTCTGTCTGTCTGTCTGTCTGTCTGTCTGTCTGTCTGTCTGTCTGTCTGTCTGTCTGTCTGTCTGTCTGTCTGTCTGTCTGTCTGTCTGTCTGTCTGTCTGTCTGTCTGTCTGTCTGTCTGTCTGTCTGTCTGTCTGTCTGTCTGTCTGTCTGTCTGTCTGTCTGTCTGTCTGTCTGTCTGTCTGTCTGTCTGTCTGTCTGTCTGTCTGTCTGTCTGTCTGTCTGTCTGTCTGTCTGTCTGTCTGTCTGTCTGTCTGTCTGTCTGTCTGTCTGTCTGTCTGTCTGTCTGTCTGTCTGTCTGTCTGTCTGTCTGTCTGTCTGTCTGTCTGTCTGTCTGTCTGTCTGTCTGTCTGTCTGTCTGTCTGTCTGTCTGTCTGTCTGTCTGTCTGTCTGTCTGTCTGTCTGTCTGTCTGTCTGTCTGTCTGTCTGTCTGTCTGTCTGTCTGTCTGTCTGTCTGTCTGTCTGTCTGTCTGTCTGTCTGTCTGTCTGTCTGTCTGTCTGTCTGTCTGTCTGTCTGTCTGTCTGTCTGTCTGTCTGTCTGTCTGTCTGTCTGTCTGTCTGTCTGTCTGTCTGTCTGTCTGTCTGTCTGTCTGTCTGTCTGTCTGTCTGTCTGTCTGTCTGTCTGTCTGTCTGTCTGTCTGTCTGTCTGTCTGTCTGTCTGTCTGTCTGTCTGTCTGTCTGTCTGTCTGTCTGTCTGTCTGTCTGTCTGTCTGTCTGTCTGTCTGTCTGTCTGTCTGTCTGTCTGTCTGTCTGTCTGTCTGTCTGTCTGTCTGTCTGTCTGTCTGTCTGTCTGTCTGTCTGTCTGTCTGTCTGTCTGTCTGTCTGTCTGTCTGTCTGTCTGTCTGTCTGTCTGTCTGTCTGTCTGTCTGTCTGTCTGTCTGTCTGTCTGTCTGTCTGTCTGTCTGTCTGTCTGTCTGTCTGTCTGTCTGTCTGTCTGTCTGTCTGTCTGTCTGTCTGTCTGTCTGTCTGTCTGTCTGTCTGTCTGTCTGTCTGTCTGTCTGTCTGTCTGTCTGTCTGTCTGTCTGTCTGTCTGTCTGTCTGTCTGTCTGTCTGTCTGTCTGTCTGTCTGTCTGTCTGTCTGTCTGTCTGTCTGTCTGTCTGTCTGTCTGTCTGTCTGTCTGTCTGTCTGTCTGTCTGTCTGTCTGTCTGTCTGTCTGTCTGTCTGTCTGTCTGTCTGTCTGTCTGTCTGTCTGTCTGTCTGTCTGTCTGTCTGTCTGTCTGTCTGTCTGTCTGTCTGTCTGTCTGTCTGTCTGTCTGTCTGTCTGTCTGTCTGTCTGTCTGTCTGTCTGTCTGTCTGTCTGTCTGTCTGTCTGTCTGTCTGTCTGTCTGTCTGTCTGTCTGTCTGTCTGTCTGTCTGTCTGTCTGTCTGTCTGTCTGTCTGTCTGTCTGTCTGTCTGTCTGTCTGTCTGTCTGTCTGTCTGTCTGTCTGTCTGTCTGTCTGTCTGTCTGTCTGTCTGTCTGTCTGTCTGTCTGTCTGTCTGTCTGTCTGTCTGTCTGTCTGTCTGTCTGTCTGTCTGTCTGTCTGTCTGTCTGTCTGTCTGTCTGTCTGTCTGTCTGTCTGTCTGTCTGTCTGTCTGTCTGTCTGTCTGTCTGTCTGTCTGTCTGTCTGTCTGTCTGTCTGTCTGTCTGTCTGTCTGTCTGTCTGTCTGTCTGTCTGTCTGTCTGTCTGTCTGTCTGTCTGTCTGTCTGTCTGTCTGTCTGTCTGTCTGTCTGTCTGTCTGTCTGTCTGTCTGTCTGTCTGTCTGTCTGTCTGTCTGTCTGTCTGTCTGTCTGTCTGTCTGTCTGTCTGTCTGTCTGTCTGTCTGTCTGTCTGTCTGTCTGTCTGTCTGTCTGTCTGTCTGTCTGTCTGTCTGTCTGTCTGTCTGTCTGTCTGTCTGTCTGTCTGTCTGTCTGTCTGTCTGTCTGTCTGTCTGTCTGTCTGTCTGTCTGTCTGTCTGTCTGTCTGTCTGTCTGTCTGTCTGTCTGTCTGTCTGTCTGTCTGTCTGTCTGTCTGTCTGTCTGTCTGTCTGTCTGTCTGTCTGTCTGTCTGTCTGTCTGTCTGTCTGTCTGTCTGTCTGTCTGTCTGTCTGTCTGTCTGTCTGTCTGTCTGTCTGTCTGTCTGTCTGTCTGTCTGTCTGTCTGTCTGTCTGTCTGTCTGTCTGTCTGTCTGTCTGTCTGTCTGTCTGTCTGTCTGTCTGTCTGTCTGTCTGTCTGTCTGTCTGTCTGTCTGTCTGTCTGTCTGTCTGTCTGTCTGTCTGTCTGTCTGTCTGTCTGTCTGTCTGTCTGTCTGTCTGTCTGTCTGTCTGTCTGTCTGTCTGTCTGTCGGTCTGTCGGTCTGTCGGTCTGTCGGTCTGTCTGTCTGTCGGTCTGTCGGTCTGTCGGTCTGTCGGTCTGTCGGTCTGTCGGTCTGTCGGTCTGTCGGTCTGTCGGTCTGTCGGTCTGTCGGTCTGTCGGTCTGTCGGTCTGTCGGTCTGTCGGTCTGTCGGTCTGTCGGTCTGTCGGTCTGTCGGTCTGTCGGTCTGTCGGTCTGTCGGTCTGTCGGTCTGTCGGTCTGTCGGTCTGTCGGTCTGTCGGTCTGTCGGTCTGTCGGTCTGTCGGTCTGTCGGTCTGTCGGTCTGTCGGTCTGTCGGTCTGTCGGTCTGTCGGTCTGTCGGTCTGTCGGTCTGTCGGTCTGTCGGTCTGTCGGTCTGTCGGTCTGTCGGTCTGTCGGTCTGTCGGTCTGTCGGTCTGTCGGTCTGTCGGTCTGTCGGTCTGTCGGTCTGTCGGTCTGTCGGTCTGTCGGTCTGTCGGTCTGTCGGTCTGTCGGTCTGTCGGTCTGTCGGTCTGTCGGTCTGTCGGTCTGTCGGTCTGTCGGTCTGTCGGTCTGTCGGTCTGTCGGTCTGTCGGTCTGTCGGTCTGTCGGTCTGTCGGTCTGTCGGTCTGTCGGTCTGTCGGTCTGTCGGTCTGTCGGTCTGTCGGTCTGTCGGTCTGTCGGTCTGTCGGTCTGTCGGTCTGTCGGTCTGTCGGTCTGTCGGTCTGTCGGTCTGTCGGTCTGTCGGTCTGTCGGTCTGTCGTCTGTCGGTCTGTCGGTCTGTCGGTCTGTCGGTCTGTCGGTCTGTCGGTCTGTCGGTCTGTCGGTCTGTCGGTCTGTCGGTCTGTCGGTCTGTCGGTCTGTCGGTCTGTCGGTCTGTCGGTCTGTCGGTCTGTCGTCTGTCGGTCTGTCGGTCTGTCGGTCTGTCGGTCTGTCGGTCTGTCGGTCTGTCGGTCTGTCGGTCTGTCGGTCTGTCGGTCTGTCGGTCTGTCGGTCTGTCGGTCTGTCGGTCTGTCGGTCTGTCGGTCTGTCGGTCTGTCGGTCTGTCGGTCTGTCGGTCTGTCGGTCGTCGGTCTGTCGGTCTGTCGGTCTGTCGGTCTGTCGGTCTGTCGGTCTGTCGGTCTGTCGGTCTGTCGGTCTGTCGGTCTGTCGGTCTGTCGGTCTGTCGGTCTGTCGGTCTGTCGGTCTGTCGGTCTGTCGGTCTGTCGGTCTGTCGGTCTGTCGGTCTGTCGGTCTGTCGGTCTGTCGGTCTGTCGGTCTGTCGGTCTGTCGGTCTGTCGGTCTGTCGGTCTGTCGGTCTGTCGGTCTGTCGGTCTGTCGGTCTGTCGGTCTGTCGGTCTGTCGGTCTGTCGGTCTGTCGGTCTGTCGGTCTGTCGGTCTGTCGGTCTGTCGGTCTGTCGGTCTGTCGGTCTGTCGGTCTGTCGGTCTGTCGGTCTGTCGGTCTGTCGGTCTGTCGGTCTGTCGGTCTGTCGGTCTGTCGGTCTGTCGGTCTGTCGGTCTGTCGGTCTGTCGGTCTGTCGGTCTGTCGGTCTGTCGGTCTGTCGGTCTGTCGGTCTGTCGGTCTGTCGGTCTGTCGGTCTGTCGGTCTGTCGGTCTGTCGGTCTGTCGGTCTGTCGGTCTGTCGGTCTGTCGGTCTGTCGGTCTGTCGGTCTGTCGGTCTGTCGGTCTGTCGGTCTGTCGGTCTGTCGGTCTGTCGGTCTGTCGGTCTGTCGGTCTGTCGGTCTGTCGGTCTGTCGGTCTGTCGGTCTGTCGGTCTGTCGGTCTGTCGGTCTGTCGGTCTGTCGGTCTGTCGGTCTGTCGGTCTGTCGGTCTGTCGGTCTGTCGGTCTGTCGGTCTGTCGGTCTGTCGGTCTGTCGGTCTGTCGGTCTGTCGGTCTGTCGGTCTGTCGGTCTGTCGGTCTGTCGGTCTGTCGGTCTGTCGGTCTGTCGGTCTGTCGGTCTGTCGGTCTGTCGGTCTGTCGGTCTGTCGGTCTGTCGGTCTGTCGGTCTGTCGGTCTGTCGGTCTGTCGGTCTGTCGGTCTGTCGGTCTGTCGGTCTGTCGGTCTGTCGGTCTGTCGGTCTGTCGGTCTGTCGGTCTGTCGGTCTGTCGGTCTGTCGGTCTGTCGGTCTGTCGGTCTGTCGGTCTGTCGGTCTGTCGGTCTGTCGGTCTGTCGGTCTGTCGGTCTGTCGGTCTGTCGGTCTGTCGGTCTGTCGGTCTGTCGGTCTGTCGGTCTGTCGGTCTGTCGGTCTGTCGGTCTGTCGGTCTGTCGGTCTGTCGGTCTGTCGGTCTGTCGGTCTGTCGGTCTGTCGGTCTGTCGGTCTGTCGGTCTGTCGGTCTGTCGGTCTGTCGGTCTGTCGGTCTGTCGGTCTGTCGGTCTGTCGGTCTGTCGGTCTGTCGGTCTGTCGGTCTGTCGGTCTGTCGGTCTGTCGGTCTGTCGGTCTGTCGGTCTGTCGGTCTGTCGGTCTGTCGGTCTGTCGGTCTGTCGGTCTGTCGGTCTGTCGGTCTGTCGGTCTGTCGGTCTGTCGGTCTGTCGGTCTGTCGGTCTGTCGGTCTGTCGGTCTGTCGGTCTGTCGGTCTGTCGGTCTGTCGGTCTGTCGGTCTGTCGGTCTGTCGGTCTGTCGGTCTGTCGGTCTGTCGGTCTGTCGGTCTGTCGGTCTGTCGGTCTGTCGGTCTGTCGGTCTGTCGGTCTGTCGGTCTGTCGGTCTGTCGGTCTGTCGGTCTGTCGGTCTGTCGGTCTGTCGGTCTGTCGGTCTGTCGGTCTGTCGGTCTGTCGGTCTGTCGGTCTGTCGGTCTGTCGGTCTGTCGGTCTGTCGGTCTGTCGGTCTGTCGGTCTGTCGGTCTGTCGGTCTGTCGGTCTGTCGGTCTGTCGGTCTGTCGGTCTGTCGGTCTGTCGGTCTGTCGGTCTGTCGGTCTGTCGGTCTGTCGGTCTGTCGGTCTGTCGGTCTGTCGGTCTGTCGGTCTGTCGGTCTGTCGGTCTGTCGGTCTGTCGGTCTGTCGGTCTGTCGGTCTGTCGGTCTGTCGGTCTGTCGGTCTGTCGGTCTGTCGGTCTGTCGGTCTGTCGGTCTGTCGGTCTGTCGGTCTGTCGGTCTGTCGGTCTGTCGGTCTGTCGGTCTGTCGGTCTGTCGGTCTGTCGGTCTGTCGGTCTGTCGGTCTGTCGGTCTGTCGGTCTGTCGGTCTGTCGGTCTGTCGGTCTGTCGGTCTGTCGGTCTGTCGGTCTGTCGGTCTGTCGGTCTGTCGGTCTGTCGGTCTGTCGGTCTGTCGGTCTGTCGGTCTGTCGGTCTGTCGGTCTGTCGGTCTGTCGGTCTGTCGGTCTGTCGGTCTGTCGGTCTGTCGGTCTGTCGGTCTGTCGGTCTGTCGGTCTGTCGGTCTGTCGGTCTGTCGGTCTGTCGGTCTGTCGGTCTGTCGGTCTGTCGGTCTGTCGGTCTGTCGGTCTGTCGGTCTGTCGGTCTGTCGGTCTGTCGGTCTGTCGGTCTGTCGGTCTGTCGGTCTGTCGGTCTGTCGGTCTGTCGGTCTGTCGGTCTGTCGGTCTGTCGGTCTGTCGGTCTGTCGGTCTGTCGGTCTGTCGGTCTGTCGGTCTGTCGGTCTGTCGGTCTGTCGGTCTGTCGGTCTGTCGGTCTGTCGGTCTGTCGGTCTGTCGGTCTGTCGGTCTGTCGGTCTGTCGGTCTGTCGGTCTGTCGGTCTGTCGGTCTGTCGGTCTGTCGGTCTGTCGGTCTGTCGGTCTGTCGGTCTGTCGGTCTGTCGGTCTGTCGGTCTGTCGGTCTGTCGGTCTGTCGGTCTGTCGGTCTGTCGGTCTGTCGGTCTGTCGGTCTGTCGGTCTGTCGGTCTGTCGGTCTGTCGGTCTGTCGGTCTGTCGGTCTGTCGGTCTGTCGGTCTGTCGGTCTGTCGGTCTGTCGGTCTGTCGGTCTGTCGGTCTGTCGGTCTGTCGGTCTGTCGGTCTGTCGGTCTGTCGGTCTGTCGGTCTGTCGGTCTGTCGGTCTGTCGGTCTGTCGGTCTGTCGGTCTGTCGGTCTGTCGGTCTGTCGGTCTGTCGGTCTGTCGGTCTGTCGGTCTGTCGGTCTGTCGGTCTGTCGGTCTGTCGGTCTGTCGGTCTGTCGGTCTGTCGGTCTGTCGGTCTGTCGGTCTGTCGGTCTGTCGGTCTGTCGGTCTGTCGGTCTGTCGGTCTGTCGGTCTGTCGGTCTGTCGGTCTGTCGGTCTGTCGGTCTGTCGGTCTGTCGGTCTGTCGGTCTGTCGGTCTGTCGGTCTGTCGGTCTGTCGGTCTGTCGGTCTGTCGGTCTGTCTGTCTGTCGGTCTGTCTGTCTGTCTGTCTGTCTGTCTGTCTGTCTGTCTGTCTGTCTGTCTGTCTGTCTGTCTGTCTGTCTGTCTGTCTGTCTGTCTGTCTGTCTGTCTGTCTGTCTGTCTGTCTGTCTGTCTGTCTGTCTGTCTGTCTGTCTGTCTGTCTGTCTGTCTGTCTGTCTGTCTGTCTGTCTGTCTGTCTGTCTGTCTGTCTGTCTGTCTGTCTGTCTGTCTGTCTGTCTGTCTGTCTGTCTGTCTGTCTGTCTGTCTGTCTGTCTGTCTGTCTGTCTGTCTGTCTGTCTGTCTGTCTGTCTGTCTGTCTGTCTGTCTGTCTGTCTGTCTGTCTGTCTGTCTGTCTGTCTGTCTGTCTGTCTGTCTGTCTGTCTGTCTGTCTGTCTGTCTGTCTGTCTGTCTGTCTGTCTGTCTGTCTGTCTGTCTGTCTGTCTGTCTGTCTGTCTGTCTGTCTGTCTGTCTGTCTGTCTGTCTGTCTGTCTGTCTGTCTGTCTGTCTGTCTGTCTGTCTGTCTGTCTGTCTGTCTGTCTGTCTGTCTGTCTGTCTGTCTGTCTGTCTGTCTGTCTGTCTGTCTGTCTGTCTGTCTGTCTGTCTGTCTGTCTGTCTGTCTGTCTGTCTGTCTGTCTGTCTGTCTGTCTGTCTGTCTGTCTGTCTGTCTGTCTGTCTGTCTGTCTGTCTGTCTGTCTGTCTGTCTGTCTGTCTGTCTGTCTGTCTGTCTGTCTGTCTGTCTGTCTGTCTGTCTGTCTGTCTGTCTGTCTGTCTGTCTGTCTGTCTGTCTGTCTGTCTGTCTGTCTGTCTGTCTGTCTGTCTGTCTGTCTGTCTGTCTGTCTGTCTGTCTGTCTGTCTGTCTGTCTGTCTGTCTGTCTGTCTGTCTGTCTGTCTGTCTGTCTGTCTGTCTGTCTGTCTGTCTGTCTGTCTGTCTGTCTGTCTGTCTGTCTGTCTGTCTGTCTGTCTGTCTGTCTGTCTGTCTGTCTGTCTGTCTGTCTGTCTGTCTGTCTGTCTGTCTGTCTGTCTGTCTGTCTGTCTGTCTGTCTGTCTGTCTGTCTGTCTGTCTGTCTGTCTGTCTGTCTGTCTGTCTGTCTGTCTGTCTGTCTGTCTGTCTGTCTGTCTGTCTGTCTGTCTGTCTGTCTGTCTGTCTGTCTGTCTGTCTGTCTGTCTGTCTGTCTGTCTGTCTGTCTGTCTGTCTGTCTGTCTGTCTGTCTGTCTGTCTGTCTGTCTGTCTGTCTGTCTGTCTGTCTGTCTGTCTGTCTGTCTGTCTGTCTGTCTGTCTGTCTGTCTGTCTGTCTGTCTGTCTGTCTGTCTGTCTGTCTGTCTGTCTGTCTGTCTGTCTGTCTGTCTGTCTGTCTGTCTGTCTGTCTGTCTGTCTGTCTGTCTGTCTGTCTGTCTGTCTGTCTGTCTGTCTGTCTGTCTGTCTGTCTGTCTGTCTGTCTGTCTGTCTGTCTGTCTGTCTGTCTGTCTGTCTGTCTGTCTGTCTGTCTGTCTGTCTGTCTGTCTGTCTGTCTGTCTGTCTGTCTGTCTGTCTGTCTGTCTGTCTGTCTGTCTGTCTGTCTGTCTGTCTGTCTGTCTGTCTGTCTGTCTGTCTGTCTGTCTGTCTGTCTGTCTGTCTGTCTGTCTGTCTGTCTGTCTGTCTGTCTGTCTGTCTGTCTGTCTGTCTGTCTGTCTGTCTGTCTGTCTGTCTGTCTGTCTGTCTGTCTGTCTGTCTGTCTGTCTGTCTGTCTGTCTGTCTGTCTGTCTGTCTGTCTGTCTGTCTGTCTGTCTGTCTGTCTGTCTGTCTGTCTGTCTGTCTGTCTGTCTGTCTGTCTGTCTGTCTGTCTGTCTGTCTGTCTGTCTGTCTGTCTGTCTGTCTGTCTGTCTGTCTGTCTGTCTGTCTGTCTGTCTGTCTGTCTGTCTGTCTGTCTGTCTGTCTGTCTGTCTGTCTGTCTGTCTGTCTGTCTGTCTGTCTGTCTGTCTGTCTGTCTGTCTGTCTGTCTGTCTGTCTGTCTGTCTGTCTGTCTGTCTGTCTGTCTGTCTGTCTGTCTGTCTGTCTGTCTGTCTGTCTGTCTGTCTGTCTGTCTGTCTGTCTGTCTGTCTGTCTGTCTGTCTGTCTGTCTGTCTGTCTGTCTGTCTGTCTGTCTGTCTGTCTGTCTGTCTGTCTGTCTGTCTGTCTGTCTGTCTGTCTGTCTGTCTGTCTGTCTGTCTGTCTGTCTGTCTGTCTGTCTGTCTGTCTGTCTGTCTGTCTGTCTGTCTGTCTGTCTGTCTGTCTGTCTGTCTGTCTGTCTGTCTGTCTGTCTGTCTGTCTGTCTGTCTGTCTGTCTGTCTGTCTGTCTGTCTGTCTGTCTGTCTGTCTGTCTGTCTGTCTGTCTGTCTGTCTGTCTGTCTGTCTGTCTGTCTGTCTGTCTGTCTGTCTGTCTGTCTGTCTGTCTGTCTGTCTGTCTGTCTGTCTGTCTGTCTGTCTGTCTGTCTGTCTGTCTGTCTGTCTGTCTGTCTGTCTGTCTGTCTGTCTGTCTGTCTGTCTGTCTGTCTGTCTGTCTGTCTGTCTGTCTGTCTGTCTGTCTGTCTGTCTGTCTGTCTGTCTGTCTGTCTGTCTGTCTGTCTGTCTGTCTGTCTGTCTGTCTGTCTGTCTGTCTGTCTGTCTGTCTGTCTGTCTGTCTGTCTGTCTGTCTGTCTGTCTGTCTGTCTGTCTGTCTGTCTGTCTGTCTGTCTGTCTGTCTGTCTGTCTGTCTGTCTGTCTGTCTGTCTGTCTGTCTGTCTGTCTGTCTGTCTGTCTGTCTGTCTGTCTGTCTGTCTGTCTGTCTGTCTGTCTGTCTGTCTGTCTGTCTGTCTGTCTGTCTGTCTGTCTGTCTGTCTGTCTGTCTGTCTGTCTGTCTGTCTGTCTGTCTGTCTGTCTGTCTGTCTGTCTGTCTGTCTGTCTGTCTGTCTGTCTGTCTGTCTGTCTGTCTGTCTGTCTGTCTGTCTGTCTGTCTGTCTGTCTGTCTGTCTGTCTGTCTGTCTGTCTGTCTGTCTGTCTGTCTGTCTGTCTGTCTGTCTGTCTGTCTGTCTGTCTGTCTGTCTGTCTGTCTGTCTGTCTGTCTGTCTGTCTGTCTGTCTGTCTGTCTGTCTGTCTGTCTGTCTGTCTGTCTGTCTGTCTGTCTGTCTGTCTGTCTGTCTGTCTGTCTGTCTGTCTGTCTGTCTGTCTGTCTGTCTGTCTGTCTGTCTGTCTGTCTGTCTGTCTGTCTGTCTGTCTGTCTGTCTGTCTGTCTGTCTGTCTGTCTGTCTGTCTGTCTGTCTGTCTGTCTGTCTGTCTGTCTGTCTGTCTGTCTGTCTGTCTGTCTGTCTGTCTGTCTGTCTGTCTGTCTGTCTGTCTGTCTGTCTGTCTGTCTGTCTGTCTGTCTGTCTGTCTGTCTGTCTGTCTGTCTGTCTGTCTGTCTGTCTGTCTGTCTGTCTGTCTGTCTGTCTGTCTGTCTGTCTGTCTGTCTGTCTGTCTGTCTGTCTGTCTGTCTGTCTGTCTGTCTGTCTGTCTGTCTGTCTGTCTGTCTGTCTGTCTGTCTGTCTGTCTGTCTGTCTGTCTGTCTGTCTGTCTGTCTGTCTGTCTGTCTGTCTGTCTGTCTGTCTGTCTGTCTGTCTGTCTGTCTGTCTGTCTGTCTGTCTGTCTGTCTGTCTGTCTGTCTGTCTGTCTGTCTGTCTGTCTGTCTGTCTGTCTGTCTGTCTGTCTGTCTGTCTGTCTGTCTGTCTGTCTGTCTGTCTGTCTGTCTGTCTGTCTGTCTGTCTGTCTGTCTGTCTGTCTGTCTGTCTGTCTGTCTGTCTGTCTGTCTGTCTGTCTGTCTGTCTGTCTGTCTGTCTGTCTGTCTGTCTGTCTGTCTGTCTGTCTGTCTGTCTGTCTGTCTGTCTGTCTGTCTGTCTGTCTGTCTGTCTGTCTGTCTGTCTGTCTGTCTGTCTGTCTGTCTGTCTGTCTGTCTGTCTGTCTGTCTGTCTGTCTGTCTGTCTGTCTGTCTGTCTGTCTGTCTGTCTGTCTGTCTGTCTGTCTGTCTGTCTGTCTGTCTGTCTGTCTGTCTGTCTGTCTGTCTGTCTGTCTGTCTGTCTGTCTGTCTGTCTGTCTGTCTGTCTGTCTGTCTGTCTGTCTGTCTGTCTGTCTGTCTGTCTGTCTGTCTCTCTGTCTGTCTGTCTGTCTGTCTGTCTGTCTGTCTGTCTGTCTGTCTGTCTGTCTGTCTGTCTGTCTGTCTGTCTGTCTGTCTGTCTGTCTGTCTGTCTGTCTGTCTGTCTGTCTGTCTGTCTGTCTGTCTGTCTGTCTGTCTGTCTGTCTGTCTGTCTGTCTGTCTGTCTGTCTGTCTGTCTGTCTGTCTGTCTGTCTGTCTGTCTGTCTGTCTGTCTGTCTGTCTGTCTGTCTGTCTGTCTGTCTGTCTGTCTGTCTGTCTGTCTGTCTGTCTGTCTGTCTGTCTGTCTGTCTGTCTGTCTGTCTGTCTGTCTGTCTGTCTGTCTGTCTGTCTGTCTGTCTGTCTGTCTGTCTGTCTGTCTGTCTGTCTGTCTGTCTGTCTGTCTGTCTGTCTGTCTGTCTGTCTGTCTGTCTGTCTGTCTGTCTGTCTGTCTGTCTGTCTGTCTGTCTGTCTGTCTGTCTGTCTGTCTGTCTGTCTGTCTGTCTGTCTGTCTGTCTGTCTGTCTGTCTGTCTGTCTGTCTGTCTGTCTGTCTGTATGTCTGTCTGTAACGACCAATGCGCATAACTCAAAAACCGCTTGGCCGATTTTAATGAAATTTGGTACCTAGGCTGGGTCTTGGGTCGAGATGGTCCCGTTTAAAAATGAACAAAATCCACCGAACAAAAACCAAATAAAAGGGTGGGGGTAGATTTCAAAAATTAGAGTTTATGTGAAAATATGGCGTGTGTGATATCAAACGAAAGGTATTTGTTTGAAACTCTTTGTTTGAAACTCGTAGACAATGATTGTGTAGAAATAAAATTTCGGACTTCCATTGTCTTTATTTATTTTAAAACACGACGTTTCGGTTAGTAAGTATCTCTAACCGTTATCAAGTGTAAACTAAACAATCTAGTCTCTAGGCTACTACTTATACTACTTGGTGTGCAGTCGGGTGTGACGGCCCGCCCCCTTTTTTAATCCTAAGACGCCTGTTTTCCTTAAGGAGTGGTTTTCATATGTTTAGTATGTCCGTGCTTGGTTGACTGAAAACTTCTTTATTCTGCATTATATACGCAGCTTCAATAAACTTTCGTTTTCGCCAATGCGACTCCTTATGTAAAACTTTAGCTTCTGACCACTGAATCCTGTGATCATTTGACCATGCATGATCTGCTAAACCGGATTTTTCAATATCCCCTAATTGGGTACTTTTTAGATGTTCATTTACTCTAACTGAAGAGGGCGTTTCGTTTCACCTACATATGATTTACCACACTCACACGGGATTTGGTAAATACATTCCTTATTATAAAAAAAACATAGAACATAAAACAAAACCAGACAATCCCTCAAATAATAAGGAATGTATTTACCAAATCCCGTGTGAGTGTGGTAAATCATATGTAGGTGAAACGAAACGCCCTCTTCAGGTTAGAGTAAATGAACATCTAAAAAGTACCCAATTAGGGGATATTGAAAAATCTGGCTTAGCAGATCATGCATGGTCAAATGATCACAGGATTCAGTGGTCAGAAGCTAAAGTTTTACATAAGGAGTCGCATTGGCGAAAACGAAAGTTTATTGAAGCTGCGTATATAATGCAGAATAAAGAAGTTTTCAGTCAACCAAGCACGGACATACCAAACATATGGAAACCACTCCTTAAGGAAAACAGGCGTCTTAGGATTAAAAAAGGGGGCGGGCCGTCACACCTGACTGCACACCAAGTAGTATAAGTAGTAGCCTAGAGACTAGATTGTTTAGTTTACACTTGATAACGGTTAGAGATACTTACTAACCGAAACGTCGTGTTTTAAAATAAATAAAGACAATGGAAGTCCGAAATTTTATTTCTAAACGAAAGGTAATTGAGTCTGCAGTTAAACAAAATACATTTTAATTTATTTTAAAAAAAGGGTGGGGGTATATTTGAAAAATTAGAGTTTAAGTGAAAATATGGCGTGTGTGATATCAAACGAAAGACAATTGAGTCCGGAGTTTAACAAAGTACATTTTAGTTTTTTGTTTTTTTTAAGGGATTTCAAAAATTTTAGTTTAAGTCAAAACATGGCTTGTGTGGTATCAAACAAAAGGTAATTTATTCTGGAGTTGAATAAAATATATTTCAGTTTTTAGTTATATTAGCTCACACGTACACTATAACTATAGTACCTAGTGTGAGCGTAGGGGCCCATATATTGGAGGAGTATTTTTTAAGTACGTAAAACATTATTCCCAGCCCTTATAAAATTGGAAGATGTACAGTAGAAAGCTAAACTATTAATTACCCATGTAGCTGTTAGTTAGAGACATTAAAACATACAGGGTTTTTAAATTAAAGTCGGTAATATTTTTAACTTTGTTATTATCAAAACTACAAGGTCGGTTAAGGCAAAATTTTAATATTTTTTCCGCACTAAATTGGTGGAATAAGAAACAAATTTAAACAACGCGTAGGTGAGTTATAGTAAAAAATAATTTTTAAAAGATACACATACAGTAATTTTAATTTTATAAAAAATATTTTTTACATTATTACATTATTATTACAAGTGCATTATCATTATTTCTCAAATATCTATTTAATTATCATTTCTGACAACCAATGTCTAACAGGATGCAATTATATAATTTTAGTAAAAGTGTATGCTTTGGTGCCCAAGAAATGCAGATTATGTTAAAAATTAAAAATTTTAGATAGTTGATTCCAATTTTACTTAAGTTATCAATTTTTATTAAGTAAGGCTTGGTCAGGTATTTTTAATAACCCCTGGCGTAAAAACAGATTAAGATGTCAGTTTTGACATATCATGTGAACAGTTTGACGTATTGACTTGATTAATATTTATTTTGGTTTAGAATACTAAAATACCTAGAAATCGACACCCCACACGACTACTTTAAACGAAATAAGATTTTAACAATTTCTCCTCCTACCTTTTGCTCCTTCTCCCCTAAAAAAAACCCTATTTTTATCCTTTATTTCCTATAGATTCAAGAAATGAAAATTGTAAGCGAAACAAGTTTTATATTTAATTTATCAATTTTTCTTTTACCACCTCAAGTACGCCCCTGTATCTTGGCCCTGCACTGGGTTCCATAGGAGCACCACTTCTAGAATGGCATTCCTAGGTGTCTGCTACCTCTGTGCCAAATTTCGTCACGGTACGCGAAAATGCAGACAAGCCCCTAAATTTCCGGCTCAGGCCCCGAACTAGTAGCTTAACACCGTATTGTATTTCAAATTTGAGACAAATCAGTTTATAAATAAAAAAATCCGCCAATTTGGATTCGCCATTTTAAATTGATTGTGTTAAAAAATATTAAATTTTATCGTCACTGGAACTCTATACATCTCTCGAATAGTTATAAAATCTGTACTTCATTGGAAAGTAGTTGAAAAATCTCTGTCGCAAGAACTTAAGCAAACGCATTAAAAATCGTTTAATAAACAAAATTGCGGCTGCGCGCGACGGCGAGTTGTTTCGGCGGCAAGTTAGCCCGGTGGCTAATCGAGTTTGCTGCGAGTTAGCCCGGCGGCGAAACGGGTCAGCGGCAAGTTGACCTCGGCGGGTCGGTGGCGGCGAATTGTGCTAGAGACCAGTGGCGACTGCTACAGGGAGGGCAACGGGGCAGTGCCCTCCCAAAACTAGGCAACTAACAATATTCTTAATTTATTTAAAAAAAGTTAAATCTTTCCTTGCGACATGATTGTCTAGTTCTTTTTATTATCTATGGTTAACAACCAGCGATTAATTGGGTGAACTTTTTACTTAACAGTGTACGTTTTTTCCGGGTATCAGAGAGTTAGTCTGATGCCCCAACCCCCAACCTGGAGGACCAGGTGATTTTTGATCGAGGTTTTCTTCCCCTAGCCTTTGACGATTCCAACGCCGGTACTACAAGGCAGTAGTCTTTTATACTATCCCTAAAAGAAAGGGTTGCCACCTACGCTATGATCACCGTACCGAGGTCCATTCTCTCCGCCTTTCATATCGATATGGTCTTCTCCCGTAACCCTGGGAAAGGGACCCTATACAGGTGCTAACTCTCCGGGTCGAAGAGTACCTGGAATCTACGGAGGGCAGGGGTCGATTCATTTCCCCTGATAGACATCTGACGAGGTCTACCCGTACCCCGTACACTGTTAAAAAACCCAATCAAACGCCTCGGAAAGAAATGAAAAACCTAAGACGAACCAAGCAAAGAAACAGGAATATGATTTTTGGTACATGGAACGTACAAGGAATGAATCGAAAAATGAATGAAATAGTACATGAGTGCAGCAGAATGAAGGTAGACCTTGCTGTACTAACAGAAACGAAAAAGAAAGGAAAAGTATCTGAAAACCTAGGACAATATGACCATTTCTATAGCGGAGTGGCAAAAGAAAAACATGCCCAACAAGGAGTATCTATTTTGGTCAACAAAAGATTTAGAAAATTTATCACCAACTGGGAAGCAGTCAATGAAAGGCTAATTAAAATGAATATAACAATAAAAGGAATGAGATTTTTGGAATCTATGCGTATAACGACGATGCAAATGTAGCCGTGAAAGACAATTTTTTTGAAGAAATACACAATGAAATGTCAGCAGTAAGTGCATCTAGAGAAATTGTCATATTGGGAGATTTAAATAGTAGAACCGGTAACAGAGTTAATGATCTGACAGTTGGCCAATATGGAGAAAATCTTGTTAATGACAATGGAAACCGGCTAATTACAGTATGTGAGCAATTAGACCTAAAAATCCAAAACGGTTTTTTTCAACATAAGAAAATACACAAATATACCTGGACCAAACCCTCACAAAACCTTAAATCCGTCATTGATTATCTTATCACTAAACAAAAGACAAAACTAAAAATTCAAGATGTCAGAACAAAGCGTGGATCAACATGCGGAAGTGATCACTATTTTCTGGAGTCCAAAATTCTCTTTCCTTATCAAGGCCGAAGCCTGCATCAACAACATCTTGATGATACAGTGATTGAAGAAATTGATCACTGTAAATATAATCTACTAAGCCTAGAACATGACAGCGTAAAAAACTTATACAAAAAGAGACTGAACGAAAAACTTAATACAAGTTCAGGTGAAACCCCAGATGAGGAATACGAATGTATTACATTAAGCATCCACCAAGCTGCAAAAGAAGCACTAGGATTAGTGGAAGAAACTTCTAAAAGAAGAAAACCATACTGGTGGGATGCTGAGATTGAGAGAGAAATAGAGGAAAAAAGGAAATTATATCACACCTACTTATCCCAAAAGACAGATAGAAGCAGACAAGAATACAAAATCGCGCAATCAAAGGTGAGAAGAATGATCAGTGATAAGAAAAATCATTCGTGGACGCAAAAGTGCCAGAAAATAGATTCTTACTTAGGAGGTAGGAGAAGTACCGAAAGCTGGAAAACTATAAGATCGATTAAAAAAGAAACATGCAGAGATATCATTTCACCAATACCAGACAAAGAATGAGATGAGCATTTTAAAAAACTTTTAACTGAAGATAGAGCAGAATTCAAGGAAGACGCAAGAGACAATATAATTAGAACGATGGGATCTCCAGTACCCCTCACAATCCCTGAGGTCAAAAACGTGTGCACAACCTTAAAAAGCGGTAAATCTGCCGAACTTATTAAATATGGCACTGAAGAACTGTTTTGGAGATTACGGAATCTTTTCCAAAAATATTTAAATGGAACTGTAGTCCCAACTGAGTGGAAAACGTCATATATATCCACAATACACAAAAAAGGAAGGAAAGATATATGTGACAATTATAGAGGTATATCTGTGACTAGTACGCTAAGCAGAATATACGGTAAAATAATAAGAAATAAAGTAGAGAGCGAATATAAAGACATGGAGGCAGAAGAACAAGCTGGTTTCAGGGCGGGTAGATCGACTTCAGATCACCTCTTTTGTATAACCCAAGTTATTGAAAAGAAAATGGCATACGGTCAAGAGCTGCATCTGCTTTACGTGGATCTGCAGAAGGCATATGATAGTATACCACTAAATCTGCTTTGGAAAGCGTTGGAAAACACAAACCTAAGCGTACAACTAATTAAGGCCATCCAAGAGTTATACCGCAATAGTAAGGCAAAAGTTAAAATAAAAGCAAAACTAACCAAATACCGGGCAGCGAATTCACTCCTGTGATGAGTATAAATACTTAGGTCTAAAAATTACAGCTGACGGAACACTAGACAAAGCTATAAAAGATCGAAACGTACAAGGAAGAAAAGCAATAACTTTATTAAATGGAATAATTTGGGACCAAAGTATATCAAAACATAACAAAAAGCTTATATATAACACCATTATAAAAAGTATTATTACATACGGCTCAGAAGTATGGCCAATCAAGGATAGAACAAAAAAAAATGCTTTCCGCTACGGAGATGGACTATTGGAGAAGAGCAGCAGGGAAATCAAAAAGAGAAAGAGTTACAAATCAAAGAATAAGAGAAATTATGACAGTGGGTGAACGTACTTTAGTGGATGATATAAGAACAAAACAACTGGTGTGGTACGGACATGTACAAAGAATGAATGATGAAAGACTACCTAAACAAATACTACAATGGAAACCAACTGGCCGAAGAAAACGAGGACGGCCAAGGAGAAGCTGGAGAGAAGGAATAGACAGTAAAATAAGAATAAGAGGCCTAGATGATGAATTATGGGCAAACAGAAACGAGTGGAGATTGGGTATCGGAAGACGTAGAACGTTGTGAAACCGATAAATATATATAACTTTTTACTTTTTTAGCGTTAATAATTACAAGCCGGCAGCGCCGCGCGGGGCAAGGTTTTAATTACACCCGTTTTTCAGCGGGGTATGGGTGGATGTTCTCGACTGGGGGCGGGAGAATGTTTGTTTTAGTTGAAGTCGGTCATCATCATCGTGCCGAAACGTACGTTGTCTTTTCTAGTATTGCTGGTTCTATCCTTAGTGAAGACGTATAAATTTGTTTTGATTTGGGGTTTCTCATTAGTAGTAAAAAGCCTTGCCGGTCGCGTCTCATTGTTTGTTTTCGTTATCATTGGTTTATAAAATGGAAATAAATACTGTCGATTGACATATGAACTTCGATTACAAATAAAATCTTTAGGGCCACATAGACCGAACCTAAAAATTAATCCCTTAATATTAATAATTCAATGATTTAAACATAAAAACTTCCTTACGTTTGACTGTCACTGCCAACAGCTAGTCTCTTGAATACCTCATCAGCAAGTTTCTGGTATTCTGGACCAAAATTCCTTCCCTTTGAGTCGGAAATCAGAGGTGTGATAGTGACTCCAGGAGCTAAGGCTACCACTCTAACTTTAGTTCTGTTGTAGTGTGCGACATCTCCTGTAAATACGAATAATATATTGTTTGTTACCAAACAGCAATATAGTTAGAAATTTTTTTTTATTGTCCACCAAAAAGTGAAGAAGACCTGTTGTCATAGGAAGCTTAGTTTTTAAGAAAATTGGATAAAACCTGATAAAAAATTTATTAGTTTGGTGATTTTAAATCATTAGTTTAAATTAAGGAATGCCCAACTAACATTTATAGTAGCGGCTACACGCTCCAAAGAATTTGCTACAATCTTATGGTAGAAATTTAGTGATCACAACAAAAATTCGGCACTTTTTAGTTCTGTCTACTATCTAGTATTACGAAAAAAGTAAAGCTTTCGTAAAAACGACCCTCTAAACTACTTCTTAGGATTGTTTCTTGATAGTCTATTCTGATACTCTTCTCTACCACGATAGGTTGTTGCTAAAGTTTCACCTTCTTTTTAGTCATTATTTCGTAGTCGCCTTGACTTTTATATGTTACTTAATTACCACTAGAAAGTGAATTTTCAATGAAGTCGCAAACAAGTGTATCCGACAACTATATTGGAACTTTAATTTTTACCACAAAAGTTTGTGTCAACATAGGAACATCCGCAGTAATAATGTAGAGAAAACACCTTTTTGCAACAACTTGAAATCTGTAGCTACTTTGACTATTTTTAGTATCGATCTTTTAAAGTGGACACTACATTTTGTTTCTAATTTGAAAACGTAGATTTTTTTCAGTCGCATCTTGGTCGCGCCCATTCTTAACCCTACTTTTAAAGCTCCTTTTGTAGTTTTTCACTAATTTCCAACCGACCTAGAAATTTTTAACCTTTACTTTTTTTAGTTGTGGTAACAAATTTATTTTCAGGAAGCATTGGAATATCATCAGTTCTATGGGCTTTAGGGAGTAGTGTAGGCGCCAGCCAAAAACATTGCTCATGTCAGCCCACACTCAGAATACATCTACATAGGGCGACATACATATGCACGAAGTAATGGTATACATCCCATAATGTCACAGTTGACATATGACATGACCAATTTGACAGTTTTGACATCCAACAGATGATATATGGTAGTTTTTTTTAAATATGGTTAACAACAAACACTAACAAGTACAAAGAGTATACCATAGAATAACGTAATTTTATGAGTGGCTTTATAAAAAACTTCTTTGCTCCCTTATTATAGGAGTAGTGGGTAGCTAAAAAGTGCACTGTTCGAAAGCGAATTACCTGAGCTATGCAAAGCACCTAATTATTTTTCAGTTTGCTTGTAGGCCGAAAACACAGCTAAACATTTTTTAACGTAATTGAAAAAGTTATTTTACATACAGTCGTTGCTCAGAGCCAAGTCACTATAACTATATAGCTATTTTTAACTCAAATTTTTATTGCCTATAAAAAACGTTATTATAAGTATTTTAACTGGCTTGGACAGCTACCTATGAAAGCTAGGAAGCTAAGCAATGTACAGGAAGAAGCAAACTAAAAAGTTTTATAAAAAATTGTGTTCAATGTTTTTTGCTAGGATGCACCGTTTCGCTGCAAAACATTATTTTATAGGGACTTATTGCAATAAAGCCAGGCACTAATCGTGCCGAGCACTATTCTGACAGATCCGCATTGAAAACTGACAGTTAATTTTTCATAATTGACATACTAAAGTCGAGTTTATAAATCCAGTCGTTTATTTTCTATTAATAGTGGCGGCATATTACTTTGATGCCTATTTCATCTAAGCTTTTAAAAACATATTTTAGGGCCTGGTTAAATAATTTAGGGGATATTGTTTTGGATTGGCTTGGTTCCTTCGTGGATTTTGATTGATGTTGTGGCTTCGCTATATATCTTGGCTATTAAGTCTGTATATCTGTGATCTATTTGGCTGTTAATTAAAGATACTTTTACTGTCCGGTGCTCAATGCTATCGAATACAATATATAGTGAAATGTTATATTCGTTGACTCGTTCTATTAGGATTTTCATGGGTAATAAGTGGTCAACTGTACTGAAACCTTTTCTAAAGCCTTCTTGTTCCTTTGATTGATATCCGTCAAATTTTGTTGTTAGTCTATCTGTTATTACTTTCGTGAAAAGCTTATAAATTACATTGGGAAGTGATATGGGTCGATAGTTTTTTAGATCTGCTCTGTCGTCTTTCTTGTGTAGAATAATGGTTGTGGATTTTTTCCAGTTGTTTGGGATTATTTTTTCTTTTAGTACTTTATTCAGAAGAATATGGAAGGTATTAACTACAGCTTTACCACTGTACTTTAGAATTTCTGATGTTACTCTGCCGTTATTTTTCATTTTCTTTAATGCTCTATTTATGTCCGATTTGCTTATTTCAGGTTGTAGGTCTGAGTTTATGTTCTTTATTTTTGTTTAAAGTTTCTTCATGGTCTCTCGTGATGGTTCCCTTTTTATTTGGTATAATTCTGTATAGAATAGTTGTGTGATATTTATGATATCTTCTTTAACGTTAGTTTCTATGCCGTTAATATCCTTTATTTTAATTATTTCATACCTACCTTAGACATTTCATATTTCTGTTACTTTCTATAACTCTCAACTTTAATTTCTTGGCCCTTTCTTTTATTATTTTATTATTTTTGTGTATTCTATAGATGTTTTTTTTCCTTCTCTCTCGAAGGTCCGCCTTTTTTTCATCAGCCTCTTTATTTCTTCTAATATACAATTTTCCCTCTTTTTATCTATTTGTGCGATATCTTATCCTACTTTGATCATAGCTCTTGTCAGAGTACCATTTATTTCATCTATATTTTCATTTTCGTATCCTAAGTTTTGGGTTAGCTGTTTCTTTAGCCTCTCTCTGTATATAGCTTTATTTTGTGTAAGTTTATTTATGTCAAGTTATTCATTGTTATTATTAGTTTTTATTTTCATTTTGAAATTGCTATCAATGCAGACTAGACTAGAGAATATAAATGGGAATGTGTCTACGAAGCTAAGGAATTAGTATACAAAATTTAGCCGCTTCAGATTCTTTTAATGGATTTTCTTAATTGACTGGTCTATATACTTTGTGATTTCTAAATATACATTATTGTTTGTAACTTTAAATATTTTAAAATTAAATGAGTACATAGCGATAATTATTTATCTTAAAAAAACCAATTGGCTCAGGAACTTTATATGTGTTAACGTTATCTTAAAATATAATAATTACAGACCAATTAATTAAAAATTTATACGAGAATGTTTCGATTATTATAAAAATGTCTACACACACAGTATAGCTATGCCATCTAAAATCATACTTTAGTTTTCTGGGGCGCGTCAGTATCACCCAAAAATAGGGTCACTGCATCCTGGAAGCCTGGCGTCTCCCAGGGGTAACGACACGAGTGTCAAAACCATCCTCAAAATTCCATTGACATTCGTGAAAAATACTCATTTTTATACAGTCTGAGAAAAAAAAATGTTTTAATAAAACTTAAAAAGAACTCGTTTTTATACAGCTTAAGAAATAAAAAATATGTTTCTTGAGTTTTTGGGTTATGAATATTTATTGTAGGAATATTTATTGTTAAAAATCATTTTATTTTAAATATTATTTTTGTTTTTTGTATAAAAATAATACGTAATAATTAAACAAACAGGACAGAAGTACTATATAAAATATTAAGGGACAACATTAAACTTTAATCACAAGGTTTATATGCTATTTTTTGCACTGTTTAGTTTATTTTTCAAGTTCTTTTTTTCTATTTTTTCGGTGTTTTTAGGTTTTGTGGTTCTTTTTTAGTCACTTTTTATCCCGATTTTTACATTTTATCAAAAGACAAAAACAGTTCGAGTTTTAGTAAGGGTCGGCTTTAATTACTTATAATTTTATAGTACATTTCATATAAATATCTTAATATTATTTTCAAACCGAAAATTGTTCGAAAACATTTTCTTCGAACAAAAGATTGTTCGAAAACGTTTTCTTCTGAAGGAAAATTGTTCGAAAACGTTTTCTTCAAACAGAAATTTTTCGAAATCATGTTCTTCGAACGGAAATTTGTTCGGAAACATTTTCTTTGAACAAAAATTTGTTCGAAAATATTTGTTTTTAATGGAAATTTGTTCAAAAACATTTCTTTGAAAACAAATAAAAAAAAAAATTTTTAGACCTGGCTTGCCAAACTTAACACAACTCATATAGTTCGACTAATGGGGTCTTTTTCTAACAATTTTTGGAAACAAAAACTTCCCTGACTTCTTTCCCGGGATCCTAGAGGGTGTGAAACCAAACCGAACCAACCGAAACCTATTTTCGAAAAATGATTTTTCCAAATTAGCTTTCCGGTCCTCATTTTGGAAGGTTGAAATCGGTGTTACCTTAACTTTTCTCAATTAAGCACATCAGGGGGTATCTGGACCGGTTCGGATACGTTTGCGATCAATTGACAAAGTTTAGGAAAATACCAATTTCGACCTTCTAAAAGGAGGAAAGTAGACAAATTTTCAGACAGTTTACGATCCCGGGAAAGAAGTCAGGGTTTTTATGAAAAAATATTTTAGAAAGACCTTGCCTTAGTCAAACTATATGAATTGTGTTAGGTTTGGAAATCCAATTCTAGAGCGTCTTTTTTCGAAAAGCTTGCTTTCGAAGAAAATGTTTTCTATTCGAAGAAAATGTTTTTGAACAACTATTGCTTACGAACAAATTTTCATTCGAAAACAAATTTCCGTTCAAAGAAATGTTGTTCGAACAAAGTTCCGTTTGAAAAAAATGTTTTTGAATAAATTTCCGTTTGAAAAAATGTTTTCGAACAAATTTCCGAAGGAAGAAAATTTTTTCGAACAATTTTCCGTTCGAAGAAATGGTTTTCAAACAAATTTCCGCGACCGTGTTGCTACCCAAAAAAATACCTAGAGATGGTAAATAAAAATACTTAGACCTTGAGTTTTTATTGGATGTTGATTTTTTAACAACTTTTCTATGAGTGTGTGTGTGTACCTGTGTACCTCTTACCACGGATCACCTAACAAACAGATAGGGAACTCAGGTGGTGGGGGTGCTACGCGCATCTTTCACGCAGCCTGCCATGTTGGGGTCAACCACTCCAGAGGCGCATTCTGTATTTCAATATTTTTTAAACTTTTAGTACGTGTTGAGCATTAGTGGTGTGTAGATGTGATTTTTGTATTTGATATATGTTATTTTTGATTTTAAACAATGGGAACGGTTTGTGCCGTAAGAGACTGTAAATCCACGCGACGGTATACTCTTAATCGAAGTAATTTTCGATTTCCGCAGGATCCTATAAGGCAAACGTATACATTATTTTATCTTTCGATTTTTTAAAAACTTTTGCCATATCCTATACAAGGTGTTCAATAATTAGATGCCCTATGAGATGAATCTGTAAATGATTTAAGTACAAAGAGTTCTTAAGCACATATAGATCTGCGATCCCTTTGATTTTGTTTCTTTATTTTTTTTATACTTTTGCAGGGTTTGTTATATTTATCTCAAATTTAAAAATGCTTTGTTTAGAAAGTTTTTGGTGTTTTGTATGAAACAGCGGCATAAGCTCTGTTTGTAGAAAAGGGAAATTTGTAGATAGGTATTTTGATCCTTAAATTAAGCAGAGGTTCACAAATTAAAAGGGTAGGGGACAATTCGCCGCGGTCGATTAACCGCGGCCGATTCGCCGCGTTTGGCTGATTGGCCGCGGCTCGTTTTGCCGCGGGGACATTTTGCCGCCAATCAAATTGCCGCGGGGACAATTTGCCGTGGGAAAAATTCGCCGCGAGATTTTGGTTTCATGATATTACCATTGTTTTATTTACTTTTGACTTCAAATAATATTTTTTAATAAAAATAATGTTTTCAAACTATTTCTTTGGTGGTAACTATACAATCCAGCAATTTTTAATTGGAAATAATAAATAAAATGACGAATGTAGAATGGCGGTTTTTGCCATTCATGAACCGATATGCGTCAAACTAGAAACTTTAGGATCTATCAGGGCGCTGATTATTATTTTTAACTTAAATCAAAAAAAATCAAAATGGGAATCGACCTGAAATACCCAAAGTTCTGAATTTGATGCATCGGTTAAAAAATGGAAAAATCCGCCATGTTGTATCGCCATTTTGATTTTTTTAAATTTAAGTTAAAAATAATGATCAGCGACCTTAAAAATCTCATCAGTCCGAGTTAGATACAAATCCGTCCATAAACGGAAAAATCCGCCATTTTGGATCCGCTACATTGGATCCGCCATTTTATTTATTTTCCTAATAAAAAAAATGTTGGAAAGGTTTGAAAAAAGTTATAATCAAACAAATATATATGAAGTCAGCTAAATACAACTGTTTAAACCATTCCCAATGGTAACATCATAAAACAAAAAAATCTTACGGTGAATTGTCCCCGCGGCGAATTGGACCACAAAGGGCCCTTAATAAAAAGAGAAAATAGACATTTTAGCAGTAAATTTATTAACATTTTTAAAACAGATTTTTGGGTAATAGGTTTTAATATTTTTAGATATTTTTGAATAATTTTGAAACTTAATTATTACCGTTTTGGTAATACATATTTCCACAAAATTTTAATGGTCTGTTATAATTTTTAAGAAACAAACAAAAAATCGAAAAAAAAAATGCTAACTTTAACACTGTAAAAACAAAGAGGCCTAAATGTTATGCGAAAAAAATCTTTGTTTTGACCATTTCCAAAACCCCTTAAAGTTTCATGTATCATTTAAATTAAACCCTGTATAATACACTATTATATAACATTTGGTCAAGAGTTTTTGACACAAATTTGTTATAATTTTTGATTATGCTACTATTTACACTTTTAAGAATACATATAAAACAACTATTTTTTTTAAATATTGGATTTTACTAAATTTTAAAATATTAATTTACCGTGAAGCAATTTTGTGCTAATTGTAAAGATTATTTGGTCACCCTGTATCTCCTTAAACTTTCAATTTTTCGAAAAAACTAATAAATAATATCTGATTCCAGTAAATTAAGAAATTACTCTACAATGTCAAACTTCTTATATTTAAAATTCACAATTTTACTCCTCTTGAAACTTAATAAATGTTATCCCAATACAACAAAAAAAGCAATCAATTTTTTTCTTTTTGTGTTTGGCTGTATGTTGGAAACGACAACATGCTAACGTATTCTGAACGAAGACGAAGACCTCTTTTTGTGCTTCACATATCTCTCATTCAATAAAACACATTATTTCCATAGTCCCCTACAGAGGACAAGATACAATATTTTTACGCGGCCGAGACTCTAAAATTCATTTTAGCTCCCATTTTTAGCAGAACAAAACTATTTTAATCTTTTTATTGTTTCTGGCAGTAAAAATATTTTTTCGCATCAACAATCTGAAACATTCATATTTTATGATAAATTTATTTTAGTCCGGCTCTGAGTTTGATTCCCAATGCTCAGCCATCGTTGAATTCTCCGAGATCAAAGAAGGCCAGCCGGCTTATTTATCTGTTTGTTAGGTGATCCGTGCTCTTACTTTTACTTTGTTTTGCAATCATTACAGTGTAGCAACTTTCGATCTTTGTTTGGACGGACCTTTTGTTTTTCAATCTTTTGTATTTTCGACCCTTTGTACTTTCGAACTTTTGTATTTTCGACTTTTAGTACTTTCGACCCTTTCTTTGCCGACCGCTTTTTTTTGAACACTAATAAAAATAATAGTAGTTATATTATAAGCCTGGGGCGTACAGTGTTTACTTTTAATCCCTCTAAATAAATAGGTATTAAACCACTTACCGTACTGTATTTTAGCATGTCAACCCCCCGTATATAATAAAACATTGGGCAGTGATAGTTGTCATTAAACAAAAGTCAGTCAGATGCATAGGTCAGATGCTAACAAACAATGTGGAAAAATTAATATTTATTTCATAACAAACTAAATAAGTTTAGTCGAGAAAAAGTTCGAATTACACTTCTCGAAGATGGAACAAACAAGGGACCAAAGAATAAAGCATATTTTTAGTTTGAGATGGGCATGGAAAAGGCCACCGAAGAAAGAAAGCTTTCAGTACCGAAAATGATGCAATAAACAGAATTTCGAAAATTTCACCGAAAAGGTTTTCCTGGTTTACATCCTGGAGAAGTCTAGAAAGTTAAATGCTTCGTTTATATGGAAGCAATATTCTATGTCGAAGGACACAACAACAATTGAAACGAACCAAGTCGTCAGCAAAGTACAGTAAGCTTACGGCAAGCTGGAAGCTATAATTTGCCTTTATGGTTTTAAAGAAATTACTTTTAATCATTGGAGACAAGAAATACTACCTTAGCTCATGAAAAAATGGATTAAACGTACACTTTTATTCCCTAGAGAGCATAAAAAATTTACTAAATGATACAAAACCCAACATAATAGTTTTCTATATTTTAGAATATATATAAAGCATGCAAACTATATTTTTGGTTTCTTGCGCTGTGTGGGTCCTAACACAGGCTAATAAATATTGAAATCATAAAAAACTTAGTTTTTTTAGGTTTGTTTATTTGGACAGTCAAATTTATATACCGGGTGTGACGGACAGTTCTTTACGTAACATTTGTAAACTATTTAATTTTTTTGAACATAAAAAAGCTACGCTAAATAAGGTTATGTTTGGTGTCACTAGCCCTGGAGACGCCAGGCTTCCAGGATACAGTAACTTTGAAATTGAAGTTTTAAATTGCCGCTGTCAAGCCCAAATTGACACAGGTATACATTCAAAATATATATTAGTTTTCTAAACCCTCCAAAAACACCCCCAGATCCCCCTAAATCTAAGGGTTTGTCAAATTTTCTTAAAAACTAGCTTCTAAAAACAAATTGTAATATACTTTATTATAGACAATAAAATTTCTTTTTTAACATGGTATATTTAATGGAGTTAGACTGGTACGAAACTCTCCAGCGACGTCCGTTGATTGAAGTACATTAAAAAAGTTGAAAAAATAGCATGTTTTTCCCGATATTTATTCGATTTTTTTAAAACTAATATCTACAGAAAAGTATGTGTTATATTTTAATATAGTCAATAGAATTTCCTTTAAAATGATGTGTAACCTGATCGGATTGTATTTATAATTAAAATTTTAGGCTTATCCATAATCTAAATCAATTTTTAAAACAGAAAATAAACCATTTTTGTTACGCGTCTAATCTAATCTAATTTTCTCGGAAACTAACCTTAATATAAAGAAATATGTACTATACTTTATTATAGACAGTGAAATTCCCTTTTCAACAATGTAAAACTTGGTGACGTTTGATATATAATAAATTCTCCAGCGACGTCCGAAAATGAAAGTGATTTAAAATAATCATTAAACAAAACATGTTTTTTAATACGTTTTATTCAATTTTCTTAAAAACCAAGCTCTTTATCAAAAAAGTAGTTCCATAATTCGTTATATATAATCAAATTTGATTTTAAACGCCGTATTATAAAATGGATGAATAATAAAATTTCCTTTTAAACAGTGTATCACAAAATGTGATAGAAAATATGGCAAACTCTCCAGAGGCGTCCGTACATTTTCAAAAATTATCAAAAAAAACATTTTAGTTAAATTTTTTTAAAATCTCACGTCAAATTAAAGTAAAAAGTCAATTTTTTCCTAAGAAGCTAAATGTTTTGAAAAATAGATAAAATATGTAACAAAAATTGATTCTTTTTAAAAATTCATTTATATAAGAAAGCCCCTGAAGACTTATACAGTGAAACCTCCCATAAGCGGACACTCACGGTTCCGTCGCTTTTCTCCGCTTATTGAAGGTGTCCGCTTATGAGAGGGAACTGCGAAATTTTAATGTATATTTGTTAAAAATTTCCGCTGCTTGAATTTTTCCGATATTAAATTTTTCAGCGATCTTTCGTGTTGAAAGATTTTCCTCCTCCGAAACTTTAACAACCTCCATTTTTTCACGTAAACTAAGAATTTTTTTACTCAAAGAGATCTAATCTTTTACCACCCAACTGAACAATAAAAATAAAACACAGCAGTCCCGCCCCCTTCGAATAAAGTATGCTGTAAATACGACAGAAGTATTTAGTCTTCGTATTAAAACCGAAAGAGGTAATTCCCCGGCTGCAGAGTGCGTTGTCGCCAACATACTACATAATATTTAGGCCCATGTCGTGCAGCGCTCCGTCCCGTTATCTTAGAGGTGCGCGTCCGGTTAAGGGAGGTTTCAGAAATTTTTAACCAAAAACAATTGTCTGCGTCCGGTTATTAGAGTGTCCGGTTATAGGAGTAAATTATACATGTAAAGACATAGGGAAAAGCTTGTTTCCAAAAAAATTGTCCGCTTAATAGAGTCCGCTAGGAGAGGTTTCACTGTATATGACATAAACCCCCACATTATATTGCAGCATTTAAAAGAACATTTGATTGTCTAGAATAAAGTATACTACACATGTATACTAACCATGTTTTTTCTAAATAATCCCAATTTACGTACGCCACTGAAGAGCTACTTGCTTTTCCTAACCTTATCGACCAATACATCGTTGGAAAGGGAATTTTGTTTTCCACAAAAAACTGTTTATTGCAATTTTCGATTGAAAGGTTAGTTTTCGAGAAAATTGAATAAAACTGAAAAAAAAAACATGTTTTTGGGAGTTTGGGGGGATTTTCTCCGTCTCTGTCAATATTTCGAGTTGGCAACAGGGATGGATTCAGCGAGGTCGAATTGGGAAGAAATGGTCTGTTGCCAAAATCTTGTATGATATACTTCTAGACCGAAAACGGAGAGCCTTTTCAAATTTTTTGCTATAACTATCTATTTCTTACATATTTTTTTTTTTTTTTTTCTTTACCATATCATTACGGGCGAACCCAATTACAATGACAGGAATAAATGAGAGTTACATAAATATACAATAAAAGTAGCATACAAGTAAAGGTAGTCTTAAGCATTAATTAGATGTACAAAAATAGGTTGGACTTTTAGGCATTATTTTGCAAATGCGTATTTCTAAGCTGCTTTAAATTGGTATTAAATATATCGATAGCTGGAGCATTGTTACAAATGTCGCACATTGTATAAAGCGGTGAATACTTTAAAACATTTAGTCTAGGCGTTGGCAGATAGAAAGTGGATAGTTGCCTCGATCCCTGGCGCGGGATTATGAAGTTTAGTTGGGCTAATAAGTCTGCACAGTCTATTTGATTGTTTAAAATTTTATGTAAGGTTGCCTGAGATGCGTACTGGCTTCTGCTGTTTACAGATGGAATATCGAATCTGACGAGAAGGTGGTTTTGAGGGATTCCTTGAGCGGGATAGGTTCCATCTACTTTAAAGGATAAAAATTTTAAGAAACGCCTTTGAATTCTCTCGAGGTCTTCTATTTGGTTAACTTGATGTGGATTCCAGACAATAGACGCATATTCGAGCTTTGATCTAATATAAGCAAAGTAAAGACTCTTGAGCGCTGAGATGTTAGTTAATTCTTTTGAGATGCGAACAATGAAACCGTACATTCTCGATGCAGCTGATGTAATGTCTTCAATATGAGAAGAGAATGATAGTTTCTTGTTAAAAATTACTCCTAGGTCGCGTATGGTTTCCGGCCTCTCCAGGACTTGGCCATTTATAGCATAGTCATACGTTAGATATGTAGCTTTATTTGTGTACGTCATTACTTTGCATTTAGCAATGTTAAGAGGTAGGCCGTTTTGAACGCACCAATTCTGGATTGCGTTTAGATCGTTTTGAAGAGCTATACAGTCAGAGACGTCACCTATTACTCTGAATGTTTTAAAATCGTCAGCATATGAAAGGCTGGATGAACCGAGGCCCCTTCCCAAACCATCTATGAAGATGTCGAAAAAAAGAGGTCCCAGCACAGAGCCCTGTGGTACGCCGGAGCTGACAAGGTATTCGGCAGACCTAACACCATTTACATACACGTGTTGGCGTCTGTTACTTAAGCAAGATTTTATTAGGTTTAATAATGGTATGTTAAAACCGAAATTTTTTAAGGTTGTTAACAGCACGCCGGTGTTAAGTCTGTCGAACGCCTTAGAAAAATCTGTATATATGACGTCCAGCTGTTGACCTGCATGAATAGTTTGAGAAATGGTTTGTGTTATAGACAGAAGATTGGTAACAGTAGAACGTCCTTTAATGAAGCCGTGTTGATTAGGTGATAAAACATTATTCACAGAGGGGTAGATAGACTTATGCAAGAGAAATTCAAAGGCTTTCAAAAAGTTGTTAATTATAGTTATAGGTCTGTAATTATTAATATAAGATTTATTGTCAGATTTAAAAATGGGACACACCTTGCTGACCTTCCACGACGAGGGTATTCTCGACCCACTGAGGCATTTGTTATATAATTTACACAAGGGAACCGCGAGAATGAAGGCGCAATCTCGTATAATAAAGCTTGGTATGGAGTCTGGACCCGCTGTTAATTTAGGTGTAAGCTTTCCAAGAGCATTTTCAACTTCCGTATTTGAGAAGTCTGTTATGCAAATACAGGGGGAATTATTATTCGCCGTGTGATTCTGAGGAGATTGTACGGGGTTGTCGTTAAAAACGCTCTTAAAATAGTCTGAAAAACCCTGCGAAATGGATTGCATAGAGTCATATTCAGTGTTATCGTGGTAAATTACGCTAGGAATTGATGACGTTGTTTTTTGGCTGTTTATGAAAGACCAGAATTTTGAGGGATCGCCCTTTATGTTATTTTCAGCGGTATGTATGAATTCCAGGTGTAGTTTTTTTATTTATAGTTTTAAATATGCTCTTAATTGACTAAATTCTCGGTAGGTGTCAGGATTTGGATTTTTTTTATTTACTTTTCGCAGCCTTTCTTTTTTATATATATTTTTAATGATATCAGGCGTAAACCAAGGAGGAAACTGCCGCTTTTTGGGATTTTTTGAATATTTTGGAACCAGTTTTTCAAAAATACCGTAAATGTATATGTATAGTTGCTGACTCATTTGGTCTAAATCCTCAAAGTCATTCAAAGAACCCCAGTCTGTGTTCGAGAGTTGCAGATATAAAGCTTGAAAATTAGCCTTTCGAAAGTTGTATACTGTTTGTGAATTAATATTGGACAGATTAGTGTCTTCAGCCAGTCCGGTAACGTGAACATTTAGAGCCGGATGGTCGTCATGTTCACGAACCAGTACGTCAGTTGCTCTTGTGCATACTAGGTTAACATCTTTCTGTAAAACTAAGTCAAGGATTCGATTTATCGAGTTTCGCTGAAAGTTCATCTGCGTCAGTTGAAATATGCTCATAAAGTCATTTAATTTAATTACCAGAGTGTCAGTAAATTGGTGTTTATTTTGGAAGTCTAGAAAGTTTGCATATTGCGGGACATTAAAGTCACCGAGGATTATAACTTTGTTGTTAGGAATAATATCAAGTGCAATAAAAAAGTCGAGAATACTCTCTATATCCGTGGGGCGTACCGGAGGTTGTATGTATATTGTGAAAATATATATGAATGATTTCTGAAAATGGATTTTTACTCCTACAATGTCCGCAAACCTGGGAATCAGTGTAATTATTGATGTAGGAAAAATAACTTGAGAAGATTGCAAGATGTTATTGACCGCTAAAAGAACACCCCCACCCCTTGTCAGGCCTGTTGTCTTTCTATCTCTATCAAGGCGGTAAACGTTAAAATTAGTGTTCATAAACTCTCTATCAGAAATGTCAGGAACCAGCCAAGTTTCACTGAATTAAATCACATCATAGTCGCATGTATACGTTGAAAGTAAGAGGTTCCAGTTTTACTTCTAAGTCCCTGACAGTTCTGGTAATAAAGTGAAAAATCAACGGAATCTGATTTAGGTGGGAGATTTGTTTGCTATTGTTGCATGATGTTTTTTTGCAGTCTAGTTATTGCGTTTTTATATGCAGTGCATTTATTAGTATCCCATACGGCATGATCAATTTTAATGCTGTCATCGTCCTTTTTAAGTTTTATGCAGTTGGTGCACTGTAGGTTATCAGATTTGCAGTCTTTAACGTCATGAATTTTGCCACATCTTGGACCAGAGACAGTTTTTTCGCAGTTTTTAGATGAGTGGTAAAATTCGTTACAGTTAAAACAACGCGGAATAGTAAGACCGTCATAGACTGTGCAGCTATCATACCCTACAAAGACATTACCGAATTTAAGTAGCTTATCGTAGGTGGACCTATCGATTTGCAAGAGAGCTTGAAAGATATTATTCTTGTTACGTGTCTTGTTAATGCTTATTACTTTTAGCTGTGAGTTTTTATGAAAAATATCAGAATTTAGTTTAATTAAAATTGTGGATAATTGTTCATCTGAGAGGCATTCTGTAAAACCGACGATTCTGACTCTGGGATTAATTCCATGTATTTCGCGGACTTCATATTCTTCGGATAAATTTTCCTCTGCTAGGGTTTTAAATCTGTTCTTATCCTCCGAATTTTTGCAGGCAATAAGGACTCCACCTTTGCTTGTGTGCTTGATTTTCGTAAAGGCAAAATTTTCTTCCACAGGATTGATGTTTTCTAAAAGCGCTTTTTTAGTTTGATCGTTTGTTTGAGATTCATTTTTAGGCTTGATCAGGACGGCAGGCTGAGTGTTATTTTTAAGAATTGCTGAGTACTTTTTTTGCTTGGATTGCGCAGGTGGTTGCAATTCATTTGAAAGTAATGCAAGTTTATCAGCGGCAATATTCATAATATCGAATTTTAGGCTTTCAAAGGTAGTGTTGAGAGCTTGTAAAGCTTCTTGAACTTTGCTTTCTATTAGGTTTTTTATTTCCTGCTGATTCAATGTAATACAATCGGCAACACAGCGATCACATCGCCAGGAAAGACCGGGGATCTCCGCCAACAAAGTTACTAGGTTCTCGGATTCATGAACGCAGGTGGAATGATAAGGTTTTTTGCATTGGCTACAAAAAACCTTTTTATTTCTCGAGCTTATCGTATCTTGGAATTCTTCGCAGGTAGGTATTTTTTTGTTATAAGTGATAAGGATTAATTTTAATCAAATTATTACCTTTGGCAGCTGCTTTCTGGAAATTTAATTACATCACCATGCAGGAGATATTCACAACTCACTACTGCGAAAAAATTACAAAAATCGGTGTACTTTTTCCCACCAAAAAAGGTTAAACTTCAGGAGCGCAAAAATGTGTGTTTCACCTGCTTGCGATATGATATATTTTATTATTATGTTTTCTTTAAAAGCTAAACAAGATTTTTCAACAGTAAACATGTCACACAATAATAATGTCTCTTTATTAGGTTAATAACAGATGCATCGTGAAGGATCAGGGATCAGTCCATTGACTGGTTTTTGGAATTTAGAGGCCAAAACACTCCCGGATAGATTTCGTCGAAGTGAAAAATTTTGTCAATAGGTAGCGCTGCTTCTAGTAAAATCTCAAAAATATTTAATACAAAAGCCATGCAAGTCGCGTTTTAAAATTCGTGTAGAAAAGGCATGAACGTAATGTGATTGACCTTGATAAAAATCTACAAGAATTCATTTAAAAACAACGCTGCTGTTTTGATTTGATAATGGCGTTATTAAAACTCCGTTTTTAGCAATGTTATTTTTTATAAAGTTAATGAATGACCTATTAGGCTTGTTTTCACATATGAAATAAACGTTTTTTTCTAGCATCTTTTAAAATCAACGTTTTTTTTTCTTACGCGTTTTTTACGTGTTAAACACGTGTGATGTGAGTAGTTAATATATATAGGTTTTGGATCACGTTTTCCATGTAAATCCCCATAAGACGAAAAGGTGGTCATTTTTTGAATATGTCACAGAATATTCAGCTAGAGATAGTAATTTTTATATGAGTTATCTTTTACTGTCCAGTCTAACACTTTAAAGGTTTTTAAATTCTCAAGGAGCCCGTGAATTTTCACAATCTGTACAATAATTATTACGCTGCTCTGACATCTTATGCTTGTTACAGAAATGTATTTAACTGAAACAGTGGACTAGTTAAATCTGATCATAATACTTTGATGACTATGGTTTAGTCATGCAATTTTAACACCCAATAAATAGTTTTGTTTTTCAGAAAATATTTTATTACTCTTTATGCGTTTTATATTATTTCTGTTTTTCAATTTTAGGCACTACTAAATCAAGGTAAATAATAATAGCACAAGATTACTTATCATTTATTTATTGTAAAAAGTATGCAATATCACTACAGTAAATCATTATTACTAATTTTAGTTACTGTAGCTATACCTACACGCATGATCGAATAATTATATTTTAGCAGTTATATTATAATAATTATAATACCATTATGGATAATATGACTATTACTATGGAAGTGTATATATTAATGTTTACATTAAAATACTACGCATATGATATCACTACATATTTTATATAATAATATATAAATATCATTTTTATTCTTAGACAAAACAAAGATTACATTCAGGTTTAGAACTAAGATAAGATACATAAACAAACACTATGTAAGCAAACAACACATTACTAAGCTTAAATTAAAACTATATTTTCACTTAATACTATAGTGCCCCCACGGCAACGTTTCATAAGACTCTTTTGAAATAGACCGTTTGTTATCCAGGGGACTCAGTCCGATTTTCGTCTGTTTTACAGAGTATAGGCGGTGCTTTTCGGATCTTATAAGATTTTGCGTAACTATTTTTTCTTGAAATGTATTTAGGCAGTCAACATAGTCCTCAAATGATAATTTTGTTTTAACAACATTTTGCTTTACACCCTTGGCTTTCTTAGTCACTCTTGCAGCTTTACTTTTAGTATCCGCTACTTTTGTAGCATACATTTTAGCTCTAAGGCCAATAAAATGCGTCATTATTTCCCCATTGTTTTCATCTTTCATCATTCCTAGAACCTTTTTATTTACCCTCGGAATGTTATGTATGTTGTCTTCAGCATAATCCGAGGTGTCAAAATACTTGTGGCAGTCCCGCCGTATTGAAGCATAAATGTCATGATTTTGGATGTTATAAACTAAACTGTCAGTATCTGTATATGCAACAGTACAATCCTTACCAAAAGCGGGTACCATGTAGTTATAGTGAAAATCATATATAGTTGTTTTGGCAATGTCCAAAATACACATTCCCACATATATTGGTTTATTGAAATATATTTCTGTTTTTTCAAGTTCAACAGCAACCAAATTTTCATTAAATATGGTTATACTTTTAAACTCTGGTCGAGAAATCAGAGCTTCAGCTCCAAATCGTCCGTCCCATTTCTTGATTAATTTGACAACACTGTGATTTCTAATATTTTCCATGGTTTTTCCAAACACGGCGTTGTTCATTAATTTGAAAAGGTTTTTTTCAAATTCATTTTTAGCATTCTGTCTTAATCGAGTATTTAAGTCAATATATGGTTTCAGCCATGCGGATTGCTCAAAACATAAAATTCTATGAATTGTTTTAAGTTTTATACCAAGTCTCAAAGCTTGTTTTAAATTTGTATAGTGAATTACATAATCCTTTTTATTATGCAGTGTAGCCATAAGTTTTTTATTTTTTGGGTTCTTGTCTCCACCAGGCGGACACTGATGTTCAGGGCATAAAGGTAAGTCTGAGAAATAGTCGTGTAATTCAACCGGAATGAACAAGTCGACTTCTAGAATGTATCCCTCACTTGAGTCATCCTCAATTTTGGAAACATCAAAATAAGTAATTTTGTCACTTTCTAACCAACTAAATTTACCATAAGGCAATAACTGACTCATACTAAATCCATACTGATTATTAATGTCAAAATACATCAAAAAAGATGTTTCTTTGTATGAGTCATAGTTAGCCATGTATTTGTTGTTGGCCTCGACGTATCTTTTTGAACATTGGCTCAACCCTCCTCTAATACCGCGCTCTATAAAAGTGACCATATTATAGTCCGTCAAAAGCTCTAATTTTTGTTGCGTATGGTATAGCATACAATCCCATGTGTAACCAGGAAGGGTAAAATAGTTCGCAGGGTCCAAACCATACGTTTTATGACAACTTTCCCTAAATTGCTGAAATACCTGCATTAAGAGGACTATGTCAATTTGCATATAAAATTCCATATAATCTTGTAGGGTTTCACAACCAAAACTTTCCCATACATCCAGTGCATGCTCATAATCAATTGATGAAATTTCTTTATTTTCCAGGATGTTAAAGAAATTACGTTTTTCAGGCAAAGACGTCTCTTTTAATTTTTTCCAACTATCCATGTAGTCATAACAAAAAATTCCTTTTTTGAAAATAAGTTTATATTGTTCGGCAGACAAGTGAGGAAATTCATTTTTGATCAGCGGATACTCCTCAAGATATGAAGCAAGCTTATACAAGCTGCTGGCCATAAAGCGAAAAGAATCGATAAATCTAAATTCAATTAAATTTCCGTTAATTTTTTTGGTAAATGCTATATATTTTTCTTTGTTAACTGGCAGCAAATTTATTGAGCCATCCAAATTGGCGATGTTTTCAATTATCAAATGTCCATCATAAGAGCTAAGGTTGTGAAATACTACAGGGACAGTATGACTATCCTGAAAATTTAGATTACAACTTTCATGCGCAGGGCCACGGTACTCTGAAGTAAGGTGACAGTGGTCGCGTATTTTCTTGTCACCAACTGAAAAATTCTGTTCACAAATATGACATTTTTTAGCATTATTAAAGTTAAGTTTTTGTTTCTTACTTAATAGTTCCATGGGCAAGTCACAGAGAAATACAGTTTCTAAGTTTTCAGCGAACTCCAGTAATTGTTTACTAAACCATTCCATACAGTCAGGCCCCGTGTACGACCGATAAAATGAAAGGGAATCATCATAAGCACATTTTACGTAGTACCCCACTGAACAAGGCACATGCTGCTGATATTTTTGAGTTCTTTTACTACTATTTTTTACCATAGGCATCAGTAAGCATTCGATGTCGCAATAAATAATGAAGGATGCAAATTGTTTATTTTTAAAGTTTTTAAATTCTACAATGTTGTTCTCTTTATTTGGTAATTTCGGAACAACGATACTGCCAATAATTTGGCAGTCTTTTATATGTTGGTCGAGTCCATCCTTTGAATAAAAATAATGCAGGCATCTGTCGCAAATGTATTTAACTTTTGAGAATTTGCTAAGTTGTCTACTCACGAGCCTTGAAAGATTTTTTATCCATACAAAGTGGTAAGTTGGTGCAGAAAGATCTTTTATCTCTTCATTCTCTAAATAATAGTTATTTTGTACTAATAACAAATTAACATGTTTTTCGTACTTTTCCCCGGTAATATAAGCAGGCAGTACTTTAAAACTGTTTTCATTATGTTTTTGCAGGCGATATATATTTACAGATATATTATTTTGCTTTTCAAAGCGAGCAACTTGGTTTAAAGTCATTGGAAACTTTATTCCTTTTAAATTTAAAACTTCTTGAGGATGCGGATAGGATGAGACTCTATTTGAGTTGTTTTCAACAGGAAACATTGCTGACATAATCGCCCAGTCAAAGCACAAATCATCAGTATTTTGTACAGTAACACATGCTTTTTTATTTAAAATAAATTTAGGCATTTTTAAATGATAACCTGCGCGAAGCGGGTAATATCTGTTCATAGCGATAATAAGATTGTTTATTTTTATAAGAGACCATCCAGATTGATTTTGCTTAAATTCTTCCAAATTTGTTAAAAGCAGATCCTTAACATTCTTATCAAACCAGTTTTTCAAATTGGTATTATTGTCAATTACAGCATTGGCAGTACTAAAATGTTTAGTTTCCGTAATTAATTCCTTTTGCGTTGTAATTTGAAAATCTCCACTTAAGACAGTGTTTACCTTAATCATGTTCTCTTTCTTTAAAACATTTTTAATTCTACGTTTAAATAAACTGAAGCTATCCGTCAGAAATTGCAGCGCATCAGTGTGTTTTAAATTTGTAATTACACCACTTCTTACCCTACTGTTAAAGGCTGACCTTACATCTTCCCATTGTACACGGTGTTTCGCAGTTTTCTTCGTGATGACATTACCACCTCCTTGCTTTATGTTTGACTTCAAGCGATGCTTAACGCCTTTCACTTCTCCAAGACAGGCAGTTAGATGGGCTTTTTCATAAACCGTCCGGGACTTCTTTAGGGCAATGCTTATTCTTCGACTAGCGTTGGCACAGTCCTTCAAGATTTTTGATATTTTTGTAGCTTGATTAACACTTTCTAATTGGCATTTTATTTCATGTACTAATTTACTTGCAAAACTCATCCTCAGATCGATTTGATGTAATAACACTACAGAGACTTCGGATTTTTCCAACTAGCAATTTAGTTAACAAATGCAAGTTTTTAAATGCTTATGGTAATTAACGATTAACAGATTTTTAATAAACACTACACTTTGTTTAAAATTCACTAAACGCAAACTAGCAGAGGAAGAATCGTTCTTTAACTCGCACGTTTAGCTATAGACTGACAGAAAAACGACTTGCAGGAGCTATTGTAAATGGGATGCCCCTTTTTTAGGCACAGTGTTGCCAATGTTTTTACATGGTTTATAAAAGCTATTTTGTTAGAACCCGGTCAAAATATTTACAGGACATTTTAATGAATAATTAAATAATTTCCCGCTTTCAGTATTTTCAATACGGATTATTAGAACCAGAAATTGAAACTCTTCAGTCACCTTTTTTAATATAATATAAATGTTGAGCACCTATTTATTACAACCTTAAATTTAATTACATTAATTTTCTTAAAATTAAATTAAATATTCTTACAAATTAGTTTTTTTTGTTTTGTAATGTTCTAATAATGCCAGCTGAAGAATTATTTTATAACTAGCTCTGTGGTGAAAAGAATCCTAAATAAGGAAGCATGGGGTAGCCAAAGAGGAAAGAAAGGGAAAGAAAGACGGAAAAGGCAGAAATAAGCTTGATTTAATAAATTAACCAAATAGCTAACAGACAGAGAACTAGAAGTTAAACGAATTAAAAACTGAAATCAAAATGAGATAAGCATAATATAAAAAGAAATGCTTTCAAGCGCTCTAGTTATAGATGTTTATTATCGTAAAACTAAGTATTCAAAATAAAATCAGACCTTATGCCTAGTTTGCCAACCATGTTCTTCCTTAACCCGAATAGCGAACAGACACGTGAAGACAAGCAAGTTTACCCTTTTTTTTTTCAGGTTTTAACAAGTTAAGAAAGGCAGATGTTTTCCTTGGCGGCTTTACCTGCTTTATGTAATCTTTAACATAAAGTTTTTAGAGTTTTGATCACAAGTTATTATAAAAAGAATTACTAAGATTAAATATTAAATATCTACGTATTACATTTTTTATAGATTGCATGTACTTATATTTTTTATTTGTTGAGTTTTTGTACACGTATAACAGAAAACTATCACAAAGCTTATTTATTTAAATTATCTCATGTTATAACCCTTGCGGGTGTTTACAGCGCCCTGTAGGACTGTACATATTTTCTTCGAATCGCAGACTTCTAACTACTTATATTCTATATTTTCTGGTTCTAATCACACAGAAAAATTGTATCCCTATGTGCTTGTGAGCTTAAAGAAATCAAGTTATGCGTACATTTTCTACTAGTATTTATCCCAAGTAGGCATCAGGTAAGTGCGCGACTAACGTAATGGGTCATTTTTATACCTAGGTTAACCCAATTCTTACAGGACAGACAGCATGTGCCGCCATTTCACCTTTGTGTACACTCAAGTTCCCACTTTTCATTAAAATAACTACATTTAATTCACATTTTTATTTTTCTTTAATATCACATATTATGTACTCGTTTTAGTCAAAGTCAATATTTAATTTTAAAAATGTTTTACCATTGCTTCTTCTTATGTTTCTTTTTTAGCGATTACAAATAGTACTAATTGTTCATAGTATTGTAAGTTTTATATTAATCCATCCATACGTGCCCATGTCAAATTCAGATAAGCCAAATCTTGGGGAATCACCAGAAGCTAATATTAATATTTAGTATTAAGATTTCAAAAACAAAATACAAATTTGTATTTTGTTTTAGAGATTTTGTAATAAAAGCAAGTATTTCATAAATTAAATAGACTCAGAACCGGTCTCTATTTTTCTCTCTGGTTATAATTTTTGCATGTACTATCATTTTTCGAATATGCTCTGCAACGCTTCTTATACACACACACTCTATTAAGTTGATTATTTAGATACCACCTGTGCGCGAATAGGCACAAAAAGACAGATATCTGACACCTTTTTATTACATCAGCTTAGTTCATTACCAGTTTAAAACTTATGATCTAAAAACGCCATTTATCACTTACTACTTGCCTTAGAAGCCGTAGGTGTTTCTCTTAAAACTAACCTGACCTTACAGGTCGTTTCGATCCAATTTTTTAACAATACATATTTATATGTAGGTGTTTAAGTTTTTTCTTAAACTAGGCGTCAGAATGCGTACGCACTTGGGCACTGCGTGAATAATGATCCACATTTGGATCCAAGACAATTTTTTACCTTGACGCACAGCCTCCCCTAATTAAAAATAATTTAATGGGGTTGTACTCTATAAGCAATAACATTGATCATTTTTTATCAATATTTCAAGTTTTTAGCCTAGAACACATATTTTTAAGCACTTAACGGAGTTTAAACCATAAACTAGTTTTGCTATTTAGTACACTTATAGAAGTTACGGTTTAAATATGTATTTTTTAAAAGACATTTTTCACAGAATAGATTAGCTGGGAGACGTTTTGAGCTAATCAAACGTTGTCAAGCCCTTTAGACAGGGTAATAAGCACACTCACCAAAGATATATGTCATAGGTCGAAGGACATAGGACATTAAACAAATGCCAGTGGACATAAGCCAAATGCCAGTGGACATACGCCGAATGTCATAGGGCATAGTTCGAGTGTCATAGGCCATTTAAAACGCGTGCAATTCTCTGCACGGGGGGAGCCTTAGCTAGCCCAAATAATAGCTAATTGGTAACACGACATTGCTGATTTGACGCATATATTCGCTGATCGAAGGAGAGCTTTAGATAGCTAGCGAGAGAGGTATACGGAAGTAAAGGTATTTAAATCCAGAATTATTCGTTTTTTTATTTAAAGAGTTTTTAACATTTAGAATATACGAGTAAATCATTTTTTAATTATCGACCATTTTAACTCGATCTTTTAGTTTTTAGTAAACATCTTATATTTTCTTCTTTTCCTTGCGTGCGTTAATAGGACGTGTATTAACGAATAAATTTAGCTTTTCAAGGGGATTACGTGTTACAGGTCAAAATTTTAGGTAACACACATTTTTGTTTCACTTTATCTAAAAGTTTCTTAACATTTAGAATATACGTGTAAACCCTGTATAATTGTTCTAAGTATTTTATTTTTTTCTTGCATTAATAGGATACCTATTAATGAATAAATTTAGATTTTCAAGGGGAAAAACACACACTTTTATTTTAATTCACTTAATCTAAAAGGCTTTATAAAGAAAATAATTTCAGAATGCTATAACACTAAATTCAAATTTTTATTAACTCCTTATTAAATTTTAGAGAAACCAGTTCTAGAGTAGTTGATCCTTACTATGTTAGGCTGTGTATTAAATGCAATTTGTAGGTCTATATGATACTATAAAATCTTAATTCCCGATAGTTTATGTCCATACCTAACTATATTTAATTTTCCACGGACAAATATGCATTGTGAACGTCTGTATGTACGTAATATTTTCTAGATAACAACACAAAGTATCAAACTTTGTGATTGCACCTTAAAAGTTATCGGACTTCTAACGGTTTATAATTTCTTCCAACCGCTCATCCTTTTGTGTGAATGACAAACGCTGCAGTATGATTGGGATCTGCCGGGGGCTGCTGTTTAGAACCGCTTAACACTATACAAATGTTCAATTATTTTAAAAATTTAATCTATTTTAAGGGATAACAAAGGAGATTAGTAGGGATAATTTACAGATTTGCTAAGATTCTAAACACTTTTGGACCAAAGTTTTCGCTTCATTCCGAGTCGATTTTGCAAAAACAATCTTTTAAGAAGCAGGATGGACTTTACAAAATTGCCTGTTTTAAAGCCAAACAAGACGGTCTCTAAACAAAAAAAAATGCAAAGGAAATTACTTTTACAGGAGAGTACAAATGCATTGCCAGAGCAAGACAAAAATCACCTAGACTGCGGGAGAGAAGAAGACAAAAAACGCCAAAACTGTATGTATTACTTTATTAAGAAGATAGGAAAGGCCACAGTATTGGCATAACAGAAATGGTCACAGTATTGACCAGACAGAAAGGGTTTACAAATGCCAGGCATTAATATAAAACCCTGTTTTACCAATATAAGCTTTTTTTGAATATTTAAGGTTGAAAGTACTAAATATTTAAAAATTACAAAGTGAATACGCAGTACTTTTCCAGGAGAGTACCAACGCATTGTCAGAGCAAGACAAAAATCACCTAGACTGCGGGAGAGAAGAAGACAAGAACGCCAAAATCGTATGTATTACTTTATTAAGAAGATAGGAAAGGCCACAGTATTGGCATAACAGAAATGGTCACTGTATTGACCAGACAGAAAGGGTTCACGAATGCCAGGCATTAATATAAAACACTGTTTTATCATTATAAGCGTTTTCGATTATTTAAGGATATAATTATTAAATAATTAAAAATTGCAAAGTGAATACGCAGCACTTTTTCAGGAAAGTACCAACGCATTGCCAGAGCAATGCAATAAATGCTAAAATCATCTAAACTGCGAGTGAGAAGAGACAACAACACTAAAATTGTATGATTTAGTTCGTTAAGAAGATAGGAAATGCCACAGTATTGACATAATAAAAATGGCCACAGTATTGGCCAGAGAGGAAGGGCTTACGAATGCCCGGTATTAATTTAAAAAAGCCCGTTTTACCACTACCATTAAACAATTTTGGTACCTAGTATTTTACTATTACATGTTCAAAGTTCTTTTACCTCACTTTATCATCAAAAAAGTTTTAAACACAATATGAAGATTTTCCTAAATATTTAACTAATAAATTTAATTTAAATAACAAATTTTATTAGGATTATCTAATAAACTTTCCAGTGACAGCTATTTTGAATTAAATTAACCTTAAAATTGGCCTATCAATAAAAAAAAAATGTTTCATGTAGACACTAATATATAGGTTTATGTGCTAAATGGAATCAGCACGTTACATTAAAATATTTTATATACTTTAATGCTACAAATATTAGGTGTACATTAATTTGGTCAAATTTAAAATCTAATATTTTATGTCATTCCATCTTAAAGAAGCAGGACCTAAATTATTTTTAACACTACGAATTGTTTTGTTTCAAATATCATTGTCAACACATAGAGAAACGGAATAGGAAAATTAGAGATTAAGCGGTAAGCCGGAGGCCTCTGACACAAAGGCCTATGAGGCGGCCTACTTGTTTAATCTTAAGGCAATCCTTCAGTATAAAATGCATACAAAATTGAAGTCAACACAGCATAAATGCTGTGAATATACTAAAAACCAAGCAGCTAACAGCTATTTTAATACATGTTTAACGTATTTATTTCCTAATAGTTCAAAAAACCAACTAATTAAAAAAGTTTCTAAAAAAAAAACCAGTGCCTGGTTAAAACCATGTGTATATTAAAGTGTTTGTAACTTTTTACTTAATCACATACTGCAGACACATGAGTTCATTTATATTTAATATTGAGCTTAAGTTGAGATTAGCACGATTATTTTTACGTGTATTACTGAAAAATACGCTACATTTCAAATATTAACAAACCTTTTAAAACAACAACAACAACTTTAACTCGATTTTTACTTATAATAAACAATCCAAAAAAGAGTCATCAATTAAAAATTATGAATTAGGGATAGAGTTGATTACGGATTTAATATATTTCATGCTAATTATTTAAACAGTTGCTTATTTTTTAGTAACATACACATTTATTTATACTTCTAAAAGGTAACCATATTTTCTATAAATTTACTTTTAGTCACATTATTTTTAAAGCAAGTGCTTTTCTGTGTATATCTTCGCATCTGTATGCACCGAGTCGAGTTATGCCCGAGTTATACCGTTAGCAAGCAGCTCTGCTGAGTTCGCCAGCCTACCGCAACTAAGACGATGCTAACTAAAGGGATAAGAAAGAAAGAGATAAAAGCAAAGTGAGTTCTTGGTTTTTAGTATATTCACAGCATTTATGCTGTGTTGACTTCAATTTTGTATGCATTTTATACTGAAGGATTGCCTTAAGATTAAACAAGTAGGCCGCCTCATAGGCCTTTGTGTCAGAGGCCTCCGGCTTACCGCTTAATCTCTAATTTTCCTATTCCGTTTCTCTATGTGTTGACAATGATATTTGAAACAAAACAATTCGTAGTGTTAAAAATAATTTAGGTCCTGCTTCTTTAAGATGGAATGACATAAAATATTAGATTTTAAATTTGACCAAATTAATGTACACCTAATATTTGTAGCATTAAAGTATATAAAATATTTTAATGTAACGTGCTGATTCCATTTAGCACATAAACCTATATATTAGTGTCTACATGAAACATTTTTTTTTATTGATAGGCCAATTTTAAGGTTAATTTAATTCAAAATAGCTGTCACTGGAAAGTTTATTAGATAATCCTAATAAAATTTGTTATTTAAATTAAATTTATTAGTTAAATATTTAGGAAAATCTTCATATTGTGTTTAAAACTTTTTTGATGATAAAGTGAGGTAAAAGAACTTTGAACATGTAATAGTAAAATACTAGGTACCAAAATTGTTTAATGGTAGTGGTAAAACGGGCTTTTTTAAATTAATACCGGGCATTCGTAAGCCCTTCCTCTCTGGCCAATACTGTGGCCATTTTTATTATGTCAATACTGTGGCATTTCCTATCTTCTTAACGAACTAAATCATACAATTTTAGTGTTGTTGTCTCTTCTCACTCGCAGTTTAGATGATTTTAGCATTTATTGCATTGCTCTGGCAATGCGTTGGTACTTTCCTGAAAAAGTGCTGCGTATTCACTTTGCAATTTTTAATTATTTAATAATTATATCCTTAAATAATCGAAAACGCTTATAATGATAAAACAGTGTTTTATATTAATGCCTGGCATTCGTGAACCCTTTCTGTCTGGTCAATACAGTGACCATTTCTGTTATGCCAATACTGTGGCCTTTCCTATCTTCTTAATAAAGTAATACATACGATTTTGGCGTTCTTGTCTTCTTCTCTCCCGCAGTCTAGGTGATTTTTGTCTTGCTCTGACAATGCGTTGGTACTCTCCTGGAAAAGTACTGCGTATTCACTTTGTAATTTTTAAATATTTAGTACTTTCAACCTTAAATATTCAAAAAAAGCTTATATTGGTAAAACAGGGTTTTATATTAATGCCTGGCATTTGTAAACCCTTTCTGTCTGGTCAATACTGTGACCATTTCTGTTATGCCAATACTGTGGCCTTTCCTATCTTCTTAATAAAGTAATACATACAGTTTTGGCGTTTTTTGTCTTCTTCTCTCCCGCAGTCTAGGTGATTTTTGTCTTGCTCTGGCAATGCATTTGTACTCTCCTGTAAAAGTAATTTCCTTTGCATTTTTTTTTGTTTAGAGACCGTCTTGTTTGGCTTTAAAACAGGCAATTTTGTAAAGTCCATCCTGCTTCTTAAAAGATTGTTTTTGCAAAATCGACTCGGAATGAAGCGAAAACTTTGGTCCAAAAGTGTTTAGAATCTTAGCAAATCTGTAAATTATCCCTACTAATCTCCTTTGTTATCCCTTAAAATAGATTAAATTTTTAAAATAATTAAACATTTGTATAGTGTTAAGCGGTTCTAAACAGCAGCCCCCGGCAGATCCCAATCATACTGCAGCGTTTGTCATTCACACAAAAGGATGAGCGGTTGGAAGAAATTATAAACCGTTAGAAGTCCGATAACTTTTAAGGTGCAATCACAAAGTTTGATACTTTGTGTTGTTATCTAGAAAATATTACGTACATACAGACGTTCACAATGCATATTTGTCCGTGGAAAATTAAATATAGTTAGGTATGGACATAAACTATCGGGAATTAAGATTTTATAGTATCATATAGACCTACAAATTGCATTTAATACACAGCCTAACATAGTAAGGATCAACTACTCTAGAACTGGTTTCTCTAAAATTTAATAAGGAGTTAATAAAAATTTGAATTTAGTGTTATAGCATTCTGAAATTATTTTCTTTATAAAGCCTTTTAGATTAAGTGAATTAAAATAAAAGTGTGTGTTTTTCCCCTTGAAAATCTAAATTTATTCATTAATAGGTATCCTATTAATGCAAGAAAAAAATAAAATACTTAGAACAATTATACAGGGTTTACACGTATATTCTAAATGTTAAGAAACTTTTAGATAAAGTGAAACAAAAATGTGTGTTACCTAAAATTTTGACCTGTAACACGTAATCCCCTTGAAAAGCTAAATTTATTCGTTAATACACGTCCTATTAACGCACGCAAGGAAAAGAAGAAAATATAAGATGTTTACTAAAAACTAAAAGATCGAGTTAAAATGGTCGATAATTAAAAAATGATTTACTCGTATATTCTAAATGTTAAAAACTCTTTAAATAAAAAAACGAATAATTCTGGATTTAAATACCTTTACTTCCGTATACCTCTCTCGCTAGCTATCTAAAGCTCTCCTTCGATCAGCGAATATATGCGTCAAATCAGCAATGTCGTGTTACCAATTAGCTATTATTTGGGCTAGCTAAGGCTCCCCCCGTGCAGAGAATTGCACGCGTTTTAAATGGCCTATGACACTCGAACTATGCCCTATGACATTCGGCGTATGTCCACTGGCATTTGGCTTATGTCCACTGGCATTTGTTTAATGTCCTATGTCCTTCGACCTATGACATATATCTTTGGTGAGTGTGCTTATTACCCTGTCTAAAGGGCTTGACAACGTTTGATTAGCTCAAAACGTCTCCCAGCTAATCTATTCTGTGAAAAATGTCTTTTAAAAAATACATATTTAAACCGTAACTTCTATAAGTGTACTAAATAGCAAAACTAGTTTATGGTTTAAACTTCGTTAAGTGCTTAAAAATATGTGTTCTAGGCTAAAAACTTGAAATATTGATAAAAAATGATCAATGTTATTGCTTATAGAGTACAACCCCATTAAATTATTTTTAATTAGGGGAGGCTGTGCGTCAAGGTAAAAAATTGTCTTGGATCCAAATGTGGATCATTATTCACGCAGTGCCCAAGTGCGTACGCATTCTGACGCCTAGTTTAAGAAAAAACTTAAACACCTACATATAAATATGTATTGTTAAAAAATTGGATCGAAACGACCTGTAAGGTCAGGTTAGTTTTAAGAGAAACACCTACGGCTTCTAAGGCAAGTAGTAAGTGATAAATGGCGTTTTTAGATCATAAGTTTTAAACTGGTAATGAACTAAGCTGATGTAATAAAAAGGTGTCAGATATCTGTCTTTTTGTGCCTATTCGCGCACAGGTGGTATCTAAATAATCAACTTAATAGAGTGTGTGTGTATAAGAAGCGTTGCAGAGCATATTCGAAAAATGATAGTACATGCAAAAATTATAACCAGAGAGAAAAATAGAGACCGGTTCTGAGTCTATTTAATTTATGAAATACTTGCTTTTATTACAAAATCTCTAAAACAAAATACAAATTTGTATTTTGTTTTTGAAATCTTAATACTAAATATTAATATTAGCTTCTGGTGATTCCCCAAGATTTGGCTTATCTGAATTTGACATGGGCACGTATGGATGGATTAATATAAAACTTACAATACTATGAACAATTAGTACTATTTGTAATCGCTAAAAAAGAAACATAAGAAGAAGCAATGGTAAAACATTTTTAAAATTAAATATTGACTTTGACTAAAACGAGTACATAATATGTGATATTAAAGAAAAATAAAAATGTGAATTAAATGTAGTTATTTTAATGAAAAGTGGGAACTTGAGTGTACACAAAGGTGAAATGGCGGCACATGCTGTCTGTCCTGTAAGAATTGGGTTAACCTAGGTATAAAAATGACCCATTACGTTAGTCGCGCACTTACCTGATGCCTACTTGGGATAAATACTAGTAGAAAATGTACGCATAACTTGATTTCTTTAAGCTCACAAGCACATAGGGATACAATTTTTCTGTGTGATTAGAACCAGAAAATATAGAATATAAGTAGTTAGAAGTCTGCGATTCGAAGAAAATATGTACAGTCCTACAGGGCGCTGTAAACACCCGCAAGGGTTATAACATGAGATAATTTAAATAAATAAGCTTTGTGATAGTTTTCTGTTATACGTGTACAAAAACTCAACAAATAAAAAATATAAGTACATGCAATCTATAAAAAATGTAATACGTAGATATTTAATATTTAATCTTAGTAATTCTTTTTATAATAACTTGTGATCAAAACTCTAAAAACTTTATGTTAAAGATTACATAAAGCAGGTAAAGCCGCCAAGGAAAACATCTGCCTTTCTTAACTTGTTAAAACCTGAAAAAAAAAAGGGTAAACTTGCTTGTCTTCACGTGTCTGTTCGCTATTCGGGTTAAGGAAGAACATGGGTGGCAAACTAGGCATAAGGTCTGATTTTATTTTGAATACTTAGTTTTACGATAATAAACATCTATAACCAGAGCGCTAGAAAGCATTTCTTTTTATAGTATGCTTATCTCATTTTGATTTCAGTTTTTAATTCGTTTAACTTCTAGTTCTCTGTCTGTTAGCTATTTGGTTAATTTATTAAATCAAGCTTATTTCTGCCTTTTCCGTCTTTCTTTCCCTTTCTTTCCTCTTTGGCTACCCCATGCTTCCTTATTTAGGATTCTTTTCACCACAGAGCTAGTTATAAAATAATTCTTCAGCTGGCATTATTAGAACATTACAAAACAAAAAAAACTAATTTGTAAGAATATTTAATTTAATTTTAAGAAAATTAATGTAATTAAATTTAAGGTTGTAATAAATAGGTGCTCAACATTTATATTATATTAAAAAAGGTGACTGAAGAGTTTCAATTTCTGGTTCTAATAATCCGTATTGAAAATACTGAAAGCGGGAAATTATTTAATTATTCATTAAAATGTCCTGTAAATATTTTGACCGGGTTCTAACAAAATAGCTTTTATAAACCATGTAAAAACATTGGCAACACTGTGCCTAAAAAAGGGGCATCCCATTTACAATAGCTCCTGCAAGTCGTTTTTCTGTCAGTCTATAGCTAAACGTGCGAGTTAAAGAACGATTCTTCCTCTGCTAGTTTGCGTTTAGTGAATTTTAAACAAAGTGTAGTGTTTATTAAAAATCTGTTAATCGTTAATTACCATAAGCATTTAAAAACTTGCATTTGTTAACTAAATTGCTAGTTGGAAAAATCCGAAGTCTCTGTAGTGTTATTACATCAAATCGATCTGAGGATGAGTTTTGCAAGTAAATTAGTACATGAAATAAAATGCCAATTAGAAAGTGTTAATCAAGCTACAAAAATATCAAAAATCTTGAAGGACTGTGCCAACGCTAGTCGAAGAATAAGCATTGCCCTAAAGAAGTCCCGGACGGTTTATGAAAAAGCCCATCTAACTGCCTGTCTTGGAGAAGTGAAAGGCTTTAAGCATCGCTTGAAGTCAAACATAAAGCAAGGAGGTGGTAATGTCATCACGAAGAAAACTGCGAAACACCGTGTACAATGGGAAGATGTAAGGTCAGCCTTTAACAGTAGGGTAAGAAGTGGTGTAATTACAAATTTAAAACACACTGATGCGCTGCAATTTCTGACGGATAGCTTCAGTTTATTTAAACGTAGAATTAAAAATGTTTTAAAGAAAGAGAACATAATTAAGGTAAACACTGTCTTAAGTGGAGATTTTCAAATTACAACGCAAAAGGAATTAATTACGGAAACTAAACATTTTAGTACTGCCAATGCTGTAATTGACAATAATACCAATTTGAAAAACTGGTTTGATAAGAATGTTAAGGATCTGCTTTTAACAAATTTGGAAGAATTTAAGCAAAATCAATCTGGATGGTCTCTTATAAAAATAAACAATCTTATTATCGCTATGAACAGATATTACCCGCTTCGCGCAGGTTATCATTTAAAAATGCCTAAATTTATTTTAAATAAAAAAGCATGTGTTACTGTACAAAATACTGATGATTTGTGCTTTGACTGGGCGATTATGTCAGCAATGTTTCCTGTTGAAAACAACTCAAATAGAGTCTCATCCTATCCGCATCCTCAAGAAGTTTTAAATTTAAAAGGAATAAAGTTTCCAATGACTTTAAACCAAGTTGCTCGCTTTGAAAAGCAAAATAATATATCTGTAAATATATATCGCCTGCAAAAACATAATGAAAACAGTTTTAAAGTACTGCCTGCTTATATTACCGGGGAAAAGTACGAAAAACATGTTAATTTGTTATTAGTACAAAATAACTATTATTTAGAGAATGAAGAGATAAAAGATCTTTCTGCACCAACTTACCACTTTGTATGGATAAAAAATCTTTCAAGGCTCGTGAGTAGACAACTTAGCAAATTCTCAAAAGTTAAATACATTTGCGACAGATGCCTGCATTATTTTTATTCAAAGGATGGACTCGACCAACATATAAAAGACTGCCAAATTATTGGCAGTATCGTTGTTCCGAAATTACCAAATAAAGAGAACAACATTGTAGAATTTAAATACTTTAAAAATAAACAATTTGCATCCTTCATTATTTATTGCGACATCGAATGCTTACTGATGCCTATGGTAAAAAATAGTAGTAAAAGAACTCAAAAATATCAGCAGCATGTGCCTTGTTCAGTGGGGTACTACGTAAAATGTGCTTATGATGATTCCCTTTCATTTTATCGGTCGTACACGGGGCCTGACTGTATGGAATGGTTTAGTAAACAATTACTGGAGTTCGCTGAAAACTTAGAAACTGTATTTCTCTGTGACTTGCCCATGGAACTATTAAGTAAGAAACAAAAACTTAACTTTAATAATGCTAAAAAATGTCATATTTGTGAACAGAATTTTTCAGTTGGTGACAAGAAAATACGCGACCACTGTCACCTTACTTCAGAGTACCGTGGCCCTGCGCATGAAAGTTGTAATCTAAATTTTCAGGATAGTCATACTGTCCCTGTAGTATTTCACAACCTTAGCTCTTATGATGGACATTTGATAATTGAAAACATCGCCAATTTGGATGGCTCAATAAATTTGCTGCCAGTTAACAAAGAAAAATATATAGCATTTACCAAAAAAATTAACGGAAATTTAATTGAATTTAGATTTATCGATTCTTTTCGCTTTATGGCCAGCAGCTTGGATAAGCTTGCTTCATATCTTGAGGAGTATCCGCTGATCAAAAATGAATTTCCTCACTTGTCTGCCGAACAATATAAACTTATTTTCAAAAAAGGAATTTTTTGTTATGACTACATGGATAGTTGGAAAAAATTAAAAGAGACGTCTTTGCCTGAAAAACGTAATTTCTTTAACATCCTGGAAAATAAAGAAATTTCATCAATTGATTATGAGCATGCACTGGATGTATGGGAAAGTTTTGGTTGTGAAACCCTACAAGATTATATGGAATTTTATATGCAAATTGACATAGTCCTCTTAATGCAGGTATTTCAGCAATTTAGGGAAAGTTGTCATAAAACGTATGGTTTGGACCCTGCGAACTATTTTACCCTTCCTGGTTACACATGGGATTGTATGCTATACCATACGCAACAAAAATTAGAGCTTTTGACGGACTATAATATGGTCACTTTTATAGAGCGCGGTATTAGAGGAGGGTTGAGCCAATGTTCAAAAAGATACGTCGAGGCCAACAACAAATACATGGCTAACTATGACTCATACAAAGAAACATCTTTTTTGATGTATTTTGACATTAATAATCAGTATGGATTTAGTATGAGTCAGTTATTGCCTTATGGTAAATTTAGTTGGTTAGAAAGTGACAAAATTACTTATTTTGATGTTTCCAAAATTGAGGATGACTCAAGTGAGGGATACATTCTAGAAGTCGACTTGTTCATTCCGGTTGAATTACACGACTATTTCTCAGACTTACCTTTATGCCCTGAACATCAGTGTCCGCCTGGTGGAGACAAGAACCCAAAAAATAAAAAACTTATGGCTACACTGCATAATAAAAAGGATTATGTAATTCACTATACAAATTTAAAACAAGCTTTGAGACTTGGTATAAAACTTAAAACAATTCATAGAATTTTATGTTTTGAGCAATCCGCATGGCTGAAACCATATATTGACTTAAATACTCGATTAAGACAGAATGCTAAAAATGAATTTGAAAAAAACCTTTTCAAATTAATGAACAACGCCGTGTTTGGAAAAACCATGGAAAATATTAGAAATCACAGTGTTGTCAAATTAGTCAAGAAATGGGACGGACGATTTGGAGCTGAAGCTCTGATTTCTCGACCAGAGTTTAAAAGTATAACCATATTTAATGAAAATTTGGTTGCTGTTGAACTTGAAAAAACAGAAATATATTTCAATAAACCAATATATGTGGGAATGTGTATTTTGGACATTGCCAAAACAACTATATATGATTTTCACTATAACTACATGGTACCCGCTTTTGGTAAGGATTGTACTGTTGCATATACAGATACTGACAGTTTAGTTTATAACATCCAAAATCATGACATTTATGCTTCAATACGGCGGGACTGCCACAAGTATTTTGACACCTCGGATTATGCTGAAGACAACATACATAACATTCCGAGGGTAAATAAAAAGGTTCTAGGAATGATGAAAGATGAAAACAATGGGGAAATAATGACGCATTTTATTGGCCTTAGAGCTAAAATGTATGCTACAAAAGTAGCGGATACTAAAAGTAAAGCTGCAAGAGTGACTAAGAAAGCCAAGGGTGTAAAGCAAAATGTTGTTAAAACAAAATTATCATTTGAGGACTATGTTGACTGCCTCAATACATTTCAAGAAAAAATAGTTACGCAAAATCTTATAAGATCCGAAAAGCACCGCCTATACTCTGTAAAACAGACGAAAATCGGACTGAGTCCCCTGGATAACAAACGGTCTATTTCAAAAGAGTCTTATGAAACGTTGCCGTGGGGGCACTATAGTATTAAGTGAAAATATAGTTTTAATTTAAGCTTAGTAATGTGTTGTTTGCTTACATAGTGTTTGTTTATGTATCTTATCTTAGTTCTAAACCTGAATGTAATCTTTGTTTTGTCTAAGAATAAAAATGATATTTATATATTATTATATAAAATATGTAGTGATATCATATGCGTAGTATTTTAATGTAAACATTAATATATACACTTCCATAGTAATAGTCATATTATCCATAATGGTATTATAATTATTATAATATAACTGCTAAAATATAATTATTCGATCATGCGTGTAGGTATAGCTACAGTAACTAAAATTAGTAATAATGATTTACTGTAGTGATATTGCATACTTTTTACAATAAATAAATGATAAGTAATCTTGTGCTATTATTATTTACCTTGATTTAGTAGTGCCTAAAATTGAAAAACAGAAATAATATAAAACGCATAAAGAGTAATAAAATATTTTCTGAAAAACAAAACTATTTATTGGGTGTTAAAATTGCATGACTAAACCATAGTCATCAAAGTATTATGATCAGATTTAACTAGTCCACTGTTTCAGTTAAATACATTTCTGTAACAAGCATAAGATGTCAGAGCAGCGTAATAATTATTGTACAGATTGTGAAAATTCACGGGCTCCTTGAGAATTTAAAAACCTTTAAAGTGTTAGACTGGACAGTAAAAGATAACTCATATAAAAATTACTGTCTCTAGCTGAATATTCTGTGACATATTCAAAAAATGACCACCTTTTCGTCTTATGGGGATTTACATGGAAAACGTGATCCAAAACCTATATATATTAACTACTGATGTGGAAAGGTATTTTGGTCACCCTAACTTACTTACCCCATGCCTGTGTTAATCCAATAACAGCCAATTTAGTTGCCGAGTACACTGGAATGAAATGATAGGGGTGTGTGGCGGCAATTGAGGCAATATTTATAATAACTGCCTCATCACCAGATTTGTGCTTTTGAAGGTAGTTTTCTAGACCCAAGAGGATTCCGTAGATGGTTCCATTCTATGCAAAGTAAAAAAAATTGTTGTTTTCTTTATTCGCTGGTACTAAACTAAACTTTACGTTTGTAGTATTTTTGGCTGACACTCCGCTGACCCGACATAAAACGTCACGAAGCCGGCAAAAATGCAATATGCATTGACCCGACTTGAGGGGCAAATTATGTCGTGGTCATGGGTTATGTTTTTCGTTTCACCTGCCTGCCTTCTGTTTTTATTCTGGTAGTTTCCTTAGTATTTGCTAGATGTCGCCACTTGTGTGAAAAGCATACGGTATCGCATGCATTATTTTTAATTTCTTTTACCAATATCGTAAGATGAGATTTATATACCGTCTCTTTCGCTTTACAAGAGTGTCACATTGACCATGCAGTGTTCTAAAAAGTCCTTTAAGGACGAAACAGTTAACTGTCAACACTTAGGTGTGTCCAATAGAACTTGGACCCCCGTGGGTGTACAGCTTTTGAACTGCCCACGGAAAAATAAGAGAAACAAAATCTATCGATACGCGCTTAGCCACAAAAAAAATAATTATAGTTTTTTCGCACTGTTTTTGTTTTTGGCGCTTTTTTTAACTTTTTTCTTTAACTTACGACATTTATAGCAATTTCTTTTTCCCAAACCGAATCATCCATTATTCCAGCGTTGTTAAACAGAATATCAATTTGGTTATAGACTTCAATCGTTTTCTTAAAAGCATCTAAAACAATCAAAAAAAATAACACCTGTTAGATCAACAGATAGATAGATAAAGGTGGCTATTCTGCGCAAAAGTTGGAACTATTCTGAATTACTATAATTTTGCCTATTTTTCTCGATATTTTGGTTAAATTTTTTTAAACAATGGTTAAATATGAAAATAATAAATAACAAAGCCATTTTTTGTAATTCACGATGGTCAGGATCCGAGAAGACCGTGTGATCGCTCTTCTCGGGTCAGGATCGCTTTAGAAAAAGGGAGATTTTTATCCAGAATTGCCCCGACTACTCTACTACTACAAGAAATTCAACAATTTGTGTGGGTATTCTTGCAAAAAAAAATAAGCTTTTTAAAAACTATCTTTTAGAATAGCCCCTAGAATAGTAGATAGAGCTTCATGGCCGTACCTAAGGGGGGACTAAGGGGGATTAATCCCCCATTTAAAATATTTAGGTTTCAAGGCCATTATGTCAAAAATTGCTAGAAATTTATTTCTCCTTTTTCTAATTAATTCAAGCATAATGAATAAGGTGTTCAACAAACACAAAGCCAATTTTTTTACTTTTATTTAGCTAAATACAGATCATCATAAAAATAGATATATACCGGGTGGGCCAAAAAAAACCGGACATTTTTTTTTTCATTATAACTTTTAAACTATAACAACACTTAGCAAAATTAATTAAGTGCTTTTCTATAACATAAAAGAAAAAACAAAAACATTTTTTCAAAATAAGAAACGTGCCTCTTTAAAGAATCAAGTATGATTATTTCCGACCTCCTAACTTCTAAGGTGGCGGCAAATTTCGATTACAAGCTTTAAAGAACAATCAATTCTCACCACGATTATTTTTATTTCACTAAGATGGGTTCAGTAATAATGAGTTTATAAAGAAATAAATGCATACAGGATTGACAATGCGATCGTTTAATCTGTAAAACTTTGGCTGAAACAACAATAGATTTTTTGAGAACCGCTAAATTGATTTTACTAATTTATAACTTGTTGTACGGGCGAAAAGTAGTGCATATCTATAAATTAACACAAAAAACAAAACATTTTCAGAAAATAAGACTAAACACGCAACTTTGAAAAATCAATTATGATTCTGTCCACCATCTTAAAGTTTAAGATGGTGTTAGCTCCCGCTAAAATTTCGCGGTTGTTTGTAAATTTTTAAAACCACACAATTGGATTGGACAGAGTGCATTCGCGCATTTTGGACATGCGCACCAAGAATCGGAGAGATCCTTTGTCAATCGCCTCGAGAAATGGCGTGTTAATTTCGTTCTCCAACTATTTCAAATTTCTACACCTGAAAGTGCTCGATTTTGGTGTACTGAAGCATAGAACTAGAAACTTCAGCCCTTCAGCTACGTGGTGACATCATTAGATCCAGATAGGGGCCCCTTGGAAGTGGATAAATTGGCTGCAAACTGGTGAGTGCCTTGTTTCTGATTGCCGTTGTGTGGCACCAACAATTAACCTATGGACGTTTGATTATTTCGTAATTTCATATCAATATATTTATGTTTGTTCGCGCTTTCATTAATTAAAATATTTACAGTCCATTGCAGTTATCGTTTTTCTAACCGCGGGCTAACATAAGTGTTCCTTTCGAGCCGAATTATTTTAAATTTTACTCCATACGACGGTATTAATAAGTCCGCCATTTATTTTTCACAAGCCGAGATCAAGGCCTTGAATTTTGCCAATCGTATTGAAACGGCGGTATCGGTAGCGGCGCGCGCGTTAAGTGTTTTCGGTCCGCTGCTATGGTAACGGGTCTACCGCGTAGTCGTTTCAGTAAAAACAAACAAACAACATTTCTCATTTATGTGTTAGGTGTGTTCCATATCATTTCGATATTTAAAACAATTTTCATCAATTGCGATAAATTAGTGCATATTTTCGACAATTCGTCATTTTTCTATTTCAGAAGCATTAATTTAGCGTTAATTGTATATTTACCGACAATCTCGTCATTTCAAAGGTAAAATCATGTCTGTCAAAAAAGCCTTGCAAAAACGCAAGGGTTTTTTATCTGCGATAACCGAGTGTTATGTGTTTTCACAGACCGCGGCATCGGATGAAAGAGCGAGAAACGAGTTTCAAGTGAGGTATTCCGATTTGGATGAAACCTTCGATAAATGCATGCTGGCACATAATGACGTCATTATGTTGATAGACGACGCGGACGACGAGGAGTTTAAAACGCAGGATGCAATCCTTTCAGAAGCTCGTAAATATTTTTATGCGTGTAAGGGGGTTTATTCTAAAATATTTCAAAGAGTTAGGTATATATTTCGAGGTGATAAAAAAATATAGCCAAGCTTTTTCGATCTTTTTAATAACATTATAGATCAAAATCAAAGTCTAAGTAACGTTCGAAAACTTCAATATTTATTTTCATATCTCGAGGATGAGCCTTTAAAATTGATATCAGGGATTATCTGATCAAAATTATAAAATTGCTTACGACAAATTAGTCAATAGATATCAAAACAAGCGAGACTTCGCAAATGATGCTTTAAGCACAATTATGAACTCCACCTTAAAAAACGAGTCAGCTAAAGAATTGCGTAATTTAATTGACACCTTCTCTGAATCCCTAGAAATTTTAAAATCACTTAGCTTTGACGTTGACAGTTGGGACTTTATTATTTTTTTCATTTTGTTAGAAAAATTGGATATTCCGACGCGTTCAAATTTCGAAATGAGTCACGCCAATACTAATACCGAAATTCCCACTTTTCAGTCACTTTTTCAATTTCTAGAAAAAAGATGTAAAGTTTTGGAATCACTTCCTCAATCAACAGTACCCAAAAAGGTGCCTACCTATCAAAAATCAAATTCTATGCAAAATCAGTCTGGGCAAAAGCCTACCTATCAAAATTCAAATTCTATGCGAAATCAGTTTGGGCAAAAGCCTACCTATAAATCATCCAATTCGCCTTTTATAGGACTGGCTGGCACCTCAACTAATTCAAGTACGGGAATAAAATGTTTCCGGTGTAGTCAAGGTCACGTGCTTTCGGAATGTTAAATATTTCTTGATCTCTCACCTATCGATCGCCTATCTTTCGTCAAGCAGAAAAAATTATGTCTAGCGTGTTTTCATCCTTTGCATGGGGTAGATACGTGCAAATCAAAATATTCATGCAGGACTTGCAATAGTAAAAGGCACCACACTTTAACTCATATCTTAGAAACTAATCAAGAGTCTGGAAGCCAAGATACTAGTCCTGTCATTCACACACCACCTGTCAATAATCTTCATGTGTCTAAATACCTCAGGACCTTCAGGTACCTTTCTTTTATGCACCACCATAATAGATGTTATGGACGGTTGCGGAAATTTTCAACCTGTAAGGGCACTGCTTGATTCTGGATCACAGACAGGATTCATCAGTGAAAAGTGTATTCAGCGTATTAATCTTCCTAGGCGAAGTTACACCACTGAAATATTCGGATTAAATCAGATGTCTTCTTTTACCTCCAAAGGGCTCGTTCAATGTCACATTAAGCCACAAGGACAGGTCACTCCTTTACTTAATTTCGAAGCAATTGTCGTTCCACAATTATGTTCCAATATGCCTACATTCACTTTGAACGATAATCAGTGGAAACACTTGGAAAACCTTAAACTTGCCGACCCATCTTATTTCAAATCTAGACCTGTGGGCCTAGTTATTGGTTGCGAGCTATTCGCACAGATATTCAAGGAGGGCAGGGTTCTTGGACAAATAGGGCAACCTTCAGCCCTTGAAACTATCTTTGGCTGGGTCGTCATGGGAAAGGTTGACGAAGTAGGTAGTCTTACGGAACGAACCAGTTGTTTTTTAACGAGTCATTCACCTCCTTTAGACATTCTACCTAGGTTTTGGGAAATCGAACATTTGCCTAAAAAACAAATCTTATCAAAGGAAGAAAAACAAGCAGAATCAATCTTTACTGCGAGTGTAGTACGGCAACCGAGCGGTAGATTCATGGTAGATCTTCCGTTTAAAGATAAAATAAACCCTGACCTAGGAAATACTTATCCGCAAGCTTATCGTAGATTTTTACTTCTAGAAAATATATTACTCAAAAATTCTGATCTGTACACTGCCTATTCAAGTTTCATGCAAGACTATATCGATTCTAATCATATGAGTCTAGTTTTACCTAGTCAACCAAAAGTCGACGTATCATGTGTTTTGGCACATCATTGCGTATTAAAGCCGGAAAGCTTAAGTACAAAATTAAGGGTAGTCTGGGATTGTTCGGCAGTCACCCCAAAAAATATTAGTCTCAATGACACGTTGTTTTCTGGACCGAAACTTCAAAAGGATATTGCTTCTTTACTCCTTATGTTTCGTCTTAATCCTATTGCCTACATTGCTGATATCAAACAGATGTTCCGTCAAGTCCTTATCAATCCTTATCACCGTCCTTATCAAAGGATATTGTGGAGGTTTTCTCCACATGACCCACTTTCAGTGTGGGAACTTTCTACTGTCACTTTTGGCATGACATGCTCACCTTTTCTAGCCATGCGTACCTTAAATGAGCTGGCAGAGAGAGAAAAGGAACGTTTTCCTATGGCGAGTACTGTTCTAAAAACGTCAATCTATATCGACGATATCTTGGGAACTAGCCCTTCACTTTCTGAAGCTCTTTCCCTTCAAACGGAACTCAATGATTTGTTGAAGTCGGGAGGATTTGAACTTAAAAAATGGGCAAGCAATTGTCCCGAGTTATTGGCAACATTGCCAGAATCCGATCGTCAAATGCCTCTCTCTTTTGACAAGGAGGAACCCCACTTTATCAAAGTTTTAGGACTTCAATGGCATCCAAAAAACGACATTTTTTCTTATCAATGCCGAATGAAGGACAAACCCCCATCTATCATAGGAACAATCTTCGATCCCTTAGGTTTTCTTTGTCCCTTGTTGCTACAAGCAAAATTTATTTTGCAACAGTTGTGGATATCAAAAATAGGCTGGGACGAAGAACCAGATTCTTCTATCATCGACTCTTGGAAGAAATTTCGTTCTGAATTCCCGCTTCTTTCCAATTTTCAATTACCCCGACAAATCAAACTGTCAAAAATCAATACCTGTCAAATCATCGGCTTCTGTGACGCTTCAATTCGAGGCTACGCAGGCGTCCTATATTTTCGTGTAGAAGAGGAAAACAATATATCTGTTTCTCTCATATCTGCAAAATCTAGGGTCGCGCCTATAAAGTCACAAACTTTGGCTAGGCTAGAACTCCTAGGCGCATTTCTTTTAAGCGAATTAATTGACTTCGTTTTATCTAGCTATGAAGGAAAAATAACTTTTACAAATATCGTTACTTTCTGCGATTCGCAAGTCGTATTGCATTGGCTTTCATCCCCTCCTAATCGCTGGCAAACCTTTGTTGGAAATCGAGTCAGTAGAATCCAAGAAATCATTCCCTCAAACTCATGGCGCTACATTCCTTCTGCTTTAAATGCAGCCGATATTGCGTCACGAGGGGCCACCCCTTCTCAGCTCATGTCTTTTGTGGTCTCCCGAAAACGAATGGCCCGATTTTCATAAATCAAAAATGCCGATTGATTTCGGAGATATTAATCTGGAGGAAAAGCCAAAGGTCTGTTGCAATGCGATAATTGACGTTAACTTCTTAGATCAGCTTCTTATCAAATGTTCATCTATATCAAAAATTCAACGTATCATTTGTTATGTCCTTCGAATAGTTAACCTTTTTCAAAACCATTCCTATCAAAAACCCACTAAGCCGCCGGACCAAAAAGTTATTTTTGAGAATATTGTTTTTCCTACCACCGGTGAGATGCAAAGTGCGTTATACCTTCTTATCAAACGCGTTCAAGGTTCTTGTTTTTCTGAGCTTTTTTCCGCGTTATCTAAGGATAAACCAATAGCGAAACCTTTTCGAAAACTTTCACCTTTTCTTGATGAAAATAATATCATTAGAGTCGGTGGCAGATTACAAAAATCTGACCTTTTGTCTTATTCTGCAAAACACCCCGTCTTACTTTCGAGTAACCATCGTTTAACTACTCTTCTTGTCGAGTCCGCTCATCGACAATACCTTCATCCTGGGTTTAAAACATTACATAATCTGCTTTTACAGCAATTTTGAATATTATCTGCCAGACGGGCAATTCAAAGAACCATATCCAAGTGCTTGCAATGTTTTAGAATCAACCCTAAACCCTATAGACCGCCCATAATGAGTTCACTTCCCGCTCATCGAATCAATCAACTTAAACCTTTGTCGAGTGTAGCTATCGACTTTTGTGGACCTTTCTTTGTGATTCCTCATCGATACCGTGGTTGTAAAGCTTTCAAATCGTATGTCTGTGTGTTTGTCTGTACGGCCACACATTGCGTGCATTTGGAATTAACCATGGAACTGTCCACCGAAGGGTTCGTAGGTGCATTCCATCGATTCATTTCCAGACGTGGAAGCGTGACGCAATGCTGGTCAGATCAAGGCAGTAATTTTATAGGGTTTCGTAAACAATTACTTGATTACGCAAGAAGTGCGGCCACCAGACTTTCTATTCGTTGGCATCTGGGACCTCCTCTCAGTCCACATTTCAATGGCCTGGCAGAAGCTGGCGTCAAAAGTTTTAAAACTCACTTTGTTCGAGTAGTCGGCGACCAGAAGTTGTCCATCATGGAAATGTCCACCCTTACATGTCGCATAGAAGCCGTACTTAATAGTCGCCCTTTATCTCCTGCCTCTTCAGACCCACACGATCTTCAACCTCTTACCCCTGGGCATTTTTTTTGACCCTTGAACCCCTTAATTCAGAAATTCCGGAGTCAGATTTGTCCGAGGTTCCCCTAAATCGGCTCTCGAGATGGCAACTAATCCAAAAACTACATAATGATTTTTGGAAACGGTATTCTATAGAGTATTTGCATACGCTACAACAGCGACACAAGTGGGCTGATTCGTCCCCAAATATCAAATTAAATGATTTGGTTATCATAACAAGTGATCACATTCAATCACCTTTGAAATAGCCGGTCGGTCGGGTCATCGAACTGCATCCCGGCGGGGACGGTCAGGTCCGTGTTGCGACGGTACAAACGGTTACCGGTGTTTATAAGCGGCCAGTTGTAAAACTGTGCCTCTTGCCAAATGAAAAGTAATTTTAATTTTTCTACCTATTACCGGGTATTACAATAGGGTTTTCTTTATTTTTATTTTTTTTTGAATTTTTTGTTTGTTTGTTTTGCCTTTTTCGGGATTTCGTTATCTCTAAATAAACTTACGATACTTACCTGTTTTCATTCATTTATATTTATCGGTCGATCATTTTTCTTATATCTATATCTGTCCGGTTGAGATTCTAAAATTGTGTGTTTTGGAGGGCAGTTATGTTAGCTCCCGCTAAAATTTCGCGGTTGTTTGTAAATTTTTAAAACCACACAATTGGATGAAGGACAGAGTGCATTCGTGCATTTTGGACATGCGCACCAAGAATCAGAGAGATCCTTTGTCAATCGCCTCGAGAAATGGCGTGTTAATTTCGTTCTCCAACTATTTCAAATTTCTACACCTGAAAGTGCTCGATTTTGGTGTACTGAAGCATAGAACTAGAAACTTCAGCCCTTCAGCTACGTGGTGACATCATTAGATCCAGATAGGGGCCACTTGGAAGTGAATAAATTGGCTGCAAACTGGTGAGTGCCTTGTTTCTGATTGCCGTTGTGTAGCACCAACAATTAGCCTATGGACGTTTGATTATTTCGTAATTTCATATCAATATACTTATGTTTGTTCGCGCTTTCATTAATTAAAATATTTACAGTCCATTGCAGTTATCGTTTTTCTAACCGCGGGCTAACAAGATGGTAATACATTTTGATAATGATCTTTAAAAAGCAATCAATTCTCACCAGGATACTTTTTTTCATCAAAATCGGTTCAGTAGTAATGAATTTATATGGAAATAAATGCAGGCATGATTGGCAAGGTAATCGTATTATATTCAAACCAATGGTTAAAACAAAAATATATTTTTTTAAAACCACTGAACCGATTTTGCTTTTTTTGTTTCACTAAAATTGGTTTAGTATTAACGAATTTATAAGGAAATGAATGCAGACAGGATGGCAATGCAATCGTATAATCTGTAAAACAGTGGCTGAAACAAAAATAGATTTTGTTAGAACCCCCACACCGATTTTACTAGTTTGCACCTCGTTGTGTGGGGGAAAAGTAGAGCTTTCCTATAAATTAAAAAAAGGATTAAAACATTTGTAGAAACTAAGAATAAACACTTCATTTTGAAGAATCAAGTATGATTCTGTCCGCCATTTTAAATTTTAAGATGGTGATAAACTTTGATCCTGATCTTTAAAAAGCAATCAATTCTCACTAGGATGTTTTTTATTTCATTAAAATCGGTTCAGTAGTTAAGAATTTATAAGGGAATAAATGCAGACATGATTGGCAAAGCAATCGTATAATATGCAAGACAATAAAATAAAATATTAAATATTTTTTTTAGAACCGCTGAACCGATTTTGCTAATTCGTACCTTGTTGTGCGTGGCAAGAATGCAGCTTTTTTACTAACACAAGAATAAACGAGCATCTTTAAAGGGTACATTTTAATTTCATCCGCCATTTTGGATTTTAAGATGGTGGACAAAAAAATTAATGCAGTTAAAACTCTGATTAATTATCTACCAAGTGCAGTTTGTTTTATTAAAATCAATGGTACAGTTCAAAAGTTATAATGAAAAAAAAATTGTCCAGTTTTTTTTGGCCAACCCGGTATATATGTATATATATATATATATATTATATATATTGATGCACTCGGCGTTGTCACCTCGGCGTTAAGGATATAACGACCTGACCTCACCTATTTCTAGTGGTGTTAGCCCATATATAGGTACATATATGACAAGAGGGGAAGTTCCTTTACCAGAATTTCAAAAGAGGGGTAAATAATTTTTTTTCAAATATTTGATAAATACGTGGAATACGCTCGCTCGGACCTCAGACCGATATACAACCTTTGGATATGTGCTATTTCCTGCCACCTCAGGCACTGTTGCCGGTTTTATTAAGGTGATAACGTATGGCGTAAGTCTATAAGCAACAATAGCTTTATCTAACTAAATTTAAATATTAAATATAAGGTAACAACGTTATACTTTTATTTAGGGACACTTTAGGAAATATAACAACTTTAAAAGATTGCAAAAGTTTGTAAGAAAAGATTAATGGTGACAACGTACTGTCTTTAAATAAAAAACCGAACATTTATACTTTTATTATAGAAAAACTTGCTGTTATTTTTTTTTGGAAAACACATTTTGAGGTTTTGTGCTCTCAGAAAAGTTGCATAGCTTGAAAGTCCTAAATACAATTTTTGTTGAAAAATGGTTTACTTACTGTCAAAAATTCTACACATAGATCCGATAAAAATTAAAAGGAAATTGTCAAAAATACACTCTATGGAATGCAAAAAAAATTAATACATTATCTTAATTTATATATTTTTGGGTTTGCAATGTTTATGACATGATTGTTATGACAGAATTTTTTAAAAAAATTATTTATCCGTAACAAAAAAATTAATAAAAAAGAAATTGTGATAATTAGTTAAGCCGTTTAAAACAGGAAAACCATATACAGGAATGATGTGTTTGCCCACGCCACAGCCCAACGCGAATATTATTAATCTAATAATAACCACCAGCAATCACAAGGCTTAAATGTTGACGTGATGTCAGAATTTGTAAATGACATTCTTTATCAAAAACGTTTCACGGGCGAATCCTCAGAGGTAAAGTAGCTTGGGGACGCGTTTCGGCTCCCAAAAGACAGCCTAAGCCCTGGATTTTTTTAAATTTGAAGGAATTTCACGAGGTAAAAAATCTTAACAAAAAAGTTTTACGGGCAAGTCCTCAGAGGTAAAGGTAGATCGGGGAAGCGTTTCGGCCTCATTAGGCCTTATTCAGCCCGAGCATAAAAATGAAATGAAATGATCATGTCGGTATCTGAAAAAGAAATAGGAAATATGGTGTTTACTGAGGAGAGACCAACTGTTAATTTGCAACTTTGACATTCCTTATTATTTAATTTCCAAGTCTTATCAAAATTATAATATCTTTATGTTCAATTTAGCACTGTGCCTAAGAGTCATTTGCAACCGTAATAGCCAAGTTTACAAAAACATTTCCAAACTAGTGAGAATCTTTCATTTTAAAATTTGTATTGAAGAACTTGGCTTTACTTTTATCTCAATTCTTTTAACGGAACACCACTCTCGCGTACTTGGCTTTTTTTACATGAAATGTTTTTGTTATGATTTCACTCCTTTTTTAAAGGATTTGGATAATATTTAAGATTTAAAGTAGTAAAATATGCGGGATATTGTTCAAAATTTTTGAAATGCATATTAAAAATGTTGAGGTTTTTTATATTTTCCTATGGTTTTATCATAGTTCCTATCAGCCTTCTAAAGCTCAGCTCTCTAGTGTCCCTGGAAGTAGGCACAGTTAATTTTACATAACTTTACATTTATAGGGTAGGAAAGTAAATTAAAAATTTGGTGTTTTTAAATTTTTTCCTATAGTCTTCCAAAGCTCAGCTCTCTAGCGTTTCTAGAAGTGGACAATGCTAATTTACATAACTTTACATTTATAGGGGAGGGAAGTTAATTAAACTTTGGGATTTTTTAATTTTCTTTTATAGTTTTATCATAGTTCCTATCAGCCTTCCAATGCTCAGCTCTCGAGCTGTCTGGAAGTGGGCAATGTTACTTTTACACACTTTTACATTTATAGGGGAGGGAAGTAAAATAGAATTTTGGGGTGTTTTAATTTTTTTCTATAGTCTTATCATAGTTACTATCGGCCTTCCAAAGCTCAGCTCTCTAGCATGTCCGGAAGTGGGCAATGTTACTTTTACATTACTTTACATTTATAGGGGAGGAAAGTAAATGATAATTTTGAGGTTTTTGGTTTTTTTTCTATAGTTTTATCATAGTTCCTATCAGTCTGCAATTTCTGGAAGTGGGCAGTGTTACTTTTACATAACTTTACATGTGTGGGGGAGGGGAGTAAATTAGAATTTTGGGTTTTTTTGATTTTTTCCAGGGGTTTGGTCATAATTTCTATAAGTGGAAAACTGCCAAATTTCAGCTTTGTAGCATGTCTAGAAGTACAGTAGAATATTGGTGATCTATACATGAGTGAGTGAGTGAGTAAGTGGCAATTTCGACGTTTTTTGAAATTTCGTAACTACTTTACTCCTTTATGGAATTCCATGAAAAGTTTGAGATTCGTAGCTCATTCCGAAGTAGAGTTTTAGATAGGTCAAATATCGGCTGAAATGTTTCAAGAAAGATGGTATACGGCGCGCGAACCTAATAAACGAAACCTATAAAAATAATACAGGTTTTTTTTCAAAATAGCCCATGAAGTCTTAGGTACTTAGTTTTTAGAAAATTAGATAAAACCTAATTATTTCTTATTTCAGTTTATTTTGCATATAATATAGAAATACATATATGTGGGTAGATCTAAAACTTTATGGTTTGTATCTTACCAAGAATATTACCCATGCAACTGATTAATAATTTTTGTAGAATATTTATCTATCTTTATTTCATGTCATTTCAATCATTCTCAAAAATGAGTAACTTTTAATTTAAAGGCCACCAGAAAAACAAATTGGACAAATTTCAAAATGAAAAAATGGTTAATGTCATACCTCTGAACCTTGTTTTTAGTCTAACAAAAAACACAGTTTAGCATTTTCGTATAAAATTTTGTTGGCTATAATTTTTGTTTTAAACTTTGTACAAAAACCAAGTTATTTAAAAATAAGAGAATTCGTGCGCCATTTTTTTAAAAAAGCGGCGAGAGCAGGCATCGCTTTATAGTTGTGCCAAGCTTCGGACCTTTTGCACCAAAACGTCATATTATATGGTTAAACTACTTAACTAATTTCAAGTCTTGCCCATAGGAAAGTGTCTGAATAGCTGTCGCAAAAATTTATTATATTACAAAATTAATCAAGTCAAGTTAAATAAAACCGTTAAAAACTACCAACCAGAATAAGAAAAAAAATGTAAGAAGACTAGCAAAATTAGTCAAATTATTTCAATAAGATAAAAAATACAATAATAATCCTTTACAAAGCCCCTCTTAAAATATCAGACCAGGCACTCGTTTCTGAGAATTCTATTAGATATTCCAAGGGTAAAAACAGCAGGTACAAATTACATATAACAAAGAAACCCGTAGCGTCTAAAATCTAATCTGCAGTGTTGCCAAATTTCTGAGGCCGCTGCGACGCGGTTTTAATACGTAGAATACGTTTTATACCACCGAGGTGACTCAGTGGACCGTTTAGTTACAGTAAAAGCGACGCTAGCGCCACCGATAGATACGTGAACTACACGGCCAAAAAGTAGCTATATATACCATTTTGTGACCTCAGAACAAAATTTTGCACACAGCTTGCTGAGTGTGTTAGGAATCGTCCCTGAAATTTTTATTGAAAAACGTTATCAACTCAAAAAAGTGAGGTACTAAAGTTATATATGAGGTGACACCGTAGTTTATATACTTTGTTTTGAGGTGGCTAAGTACCCTTTATCAATATATATTCAATATATTTTTTAGGGCAAGACAGATTATTAGAAACATAAATGACTCTATACAAGTGCAAAATTTCAAAATTTAAATTTTAAATCAGATTTTTAAAATTATATCACTTTTAATCCACAAAATATATTTAAATTCGGCGTTGGATATAACCATTTCTTGCAACCGTTTTTTGAATAACTAAACTACTTTGGTATTTGAGAAATTGAAAAGAAAGGCAAAATTCAATTTTATATTCAGATCTAAGCTTATCATGTGTTATTCCTTATTCCAGGATTACCATTAAATTTGGACAAACCGTGAATACAATTCTGCTTGGTCGATTTTTTTATTTAAAATATTGACAAGGGGACACAAGTGACAGGGTGCAAAAGTGACAAAATTTTTGCAGGCTTTGGTGCAACACCCACCATAAAACGCAAATTTTCAAAAACTTTTTATCCCCTTCAAAGTTTTTTTCTATAACATAGTTTCCAAGTGCGGGGATTTCTGAAAATTTGAAATATTTGTAAATATCTGAGAGGCTAAAGCTCCTACGAAGTTCTTGGTTATAACAAAAATCATTGAGCAGAATGTAGTCTACTTTATTCCGAAAACCGCATAGATTTTTGTTCAAATCTTTTTTACAAATTTTACCTGAAAATTTTATGAAAATCCGTTCAGCGGTTTAGGAGTTATCGTGTTACGGACAGATATACACACACAACCACACCCACACACAGATAGACATCACGATGATATTGCTAAGATAGGTCAAAATACACCCAAAGAACACATTTTCGGCGTTATTTAAAAAAAAATTATTTCGTCGAAACTAATGCCTGGCTGCGCGGGCTAGGAAGGTAAAAATTGATTGATATCTCCCGGTATCTCCCGTAAACGTTTATTTTTAATCTAAAAAACAATATGTGTTTTCTTTTAAAAAATCTTAAAATAAGTTTATTTTTACCGTAAGTAGTTTTTTAGTGATGATGGAAAACCCACATTCCTATAAATATGTATGAGTTAGATCAGTGACGTATATAAGGGGGGGCCCGGGCCCCTCCCCGAAGCTAACATTTTTTTAGATATTTTTTACATATTTCATGAATACAAACATAAAATAGCATAAAATACGGCCTCATAAGGTCTCGCCCCCCCCCCGAAACTGTGTCGCCCCCCCCCCCCCGAAACTTTTTTCTATATACGCCACTGAGTTAGATGATTTAAAAAAAATAATCGAACTTACTTTCAACTTGTTTATTATCAGTAACGTCGGTTTTTACAAAAACAGCTTTTCCTTTACCAAATTCAGCTTGAACTGTTTTCTCGGCTTCTTCACCGACAACTTCACTAATGTCTGCCAAAACCACCCCCTAAAATTTATAAAATTTTAGTTTTTTTCTTGGTCGGCTTTTGGCCTTGGTACAAAATAGCGCAGGATTAAATAGCGCAGATAGCACAGGATAAAATAGCGCAGGCAGCGGCGTAGCGTAGGGGGGGGGGGGGCGGGGGGTTCGTCGCCATTTTCATCAGTTTTTAGAGGCGCCCTTTTTAGCTGTCGCCCCCCCCCCCCGCCCTTTCGGGCACGCTACGCCGCTGAGCGCAGGACAAAATAGAGTAGGACAAAATGGCGCAGGAGAAAATAGCGCAGGGCAGAATAGCACAAAAACATTGTTTTTGTCCAATAAACCAAACTCACTATTAAAATACTCTGCCAATATATTGGTACCTACACTGAAAAAAAAAACGATTTTATTATTAACAAATATTTGGTAAACCTGATTTTTGTTGTGCTCATTAAAAAATATTAAAAGCAAATATCATTAATTATTGGTAACAAACCTTTTTTAAAGTGTTTAGTTATAAATAATATATCATTTGTTTCTTTAATAATTTGATGTTTTTGTAAATATTAATTGCCTTATATTAACCATAACCAAAACACTCTTTCTTTTAAGGTAACAGAACGTCTTTGTTATTAATACTTAAAATTTCCTAAATATAAATATACTCTTAATATTGGCAAATATTTCTTTGTGTTTATTACAACAAACATTTTTTTGTATAATGTTATGGCGTGATTTTGTTATTATAACGGTCTGAATTGGTTTCTATTAATTACTTCGTAAAGTTTAAACAAATTTGGTTATTATTAACAAGCGATATTATCGAGCAATATAACTTAGTACCGTCTCGTCCACAGAACACCAGTCCCGGCTCGTGCCTTGTCGCGCGAGATCGTGACGTTTCGGTTGATATTTTGTAGGGGAGAGCGGGGCTAGTTAAGCCACTTTTTACATAAATGCAAATAAAAGCATTGCTATATTACAAAGAAAAAAAAACCGATTTTATTATTAACAAATATTTGGTAAACCTGATTTTTGTTGTAAATAAAAGCATTGCTATATTACTTACAGTTTTACAATTATAATATGTTTAAGGCAAATATTGGTTTTTAAAACTATGCATTCAAACTTAAAAAACACTTTTTTCTAGCACCCTTGCAAGCGGCCCAACCCACGGAGTAAGTTGGGCCATACGATGGGGCAAGTTGGGCATGGTTGAATAATTAGGAACTGTATATATATGCAACATAAAATAACAGGAAATTCTTAGATTATTTTTATTAATAATAATAAACTTTAAATTTCTTAAAAAACAAACAATATAAAGTAACATAATTCTTGCTCCAGTCTGATTCGGAATTACGGTTTTAGCAAACATAAGTAAACCCTGCATCAGCACATGTTTCATGGGCCCAAAACTTGTAAGTTAAACATTGTACCCATTTTTCTTTTGGTTTGCTGTTTGAGAATGGTTCCATGCAGACTAGACAAAATGTTTCCTCTTCATCATCGCTGTCATCTTTCAGTGTCCTTTTCTGAGTAGTTTTTCTATGCTTCTTTTCCTTGAAGACATTTTTGGTTACAGATTTTTCTTTTTTTAAACTTTTTTCACGTTCCAACTCTTCTTTAACCGGAGTTTCAGTTAGTATAGCTGTTGACCATTTTCTTCGGTTGATATTCTTGGTCTTTCTTTCGCCAGCTTTCGGAAAAGCACGAATTTTAAAAATTTCCCTAGATCGATTGGTAATAATAGATCACACAATTTTAAGTCACCGGGTATTTGCCTCAAATTTGAGTTTGAAATAAATGGCGGCTTTTTTATTGTTTTTTCACAATTTTTGGCTTATAACTTCTGCCAATAACTTAGTTTTACAGAAAAACTAATCGTCTTTTGTTTGCAAGAGAACACCAATCAAGATACCGCGTGAACAAGTCCACATCTAGAGGGCCTAATTTCTATAAGAGGGTAAAAAACAGATAGAATATAGCATATATTAATAAGAGACCGCAATATGCCCGATTCCAGTCGAAAGCGTTTCAGCGTTGCCAAAGGTAACTTTGATAAATAACTACAGGTGCAACTCGTCGCAGTCTTCAAGAGGCGGATAATCTAAAACATTTGTTTAGGGCGAGAATTTTTTACATGACGTGATTTTTAGTTCATCATACGTACGCATGCTGATTTTAACCTTAAAATAAAAAAAAAATGTTTTTTGAAAATGTATGGGGTTAGCTGGGCCGGCACACCTACATACAAAATTGAGAGAGTCGGCAATCATGTTTGCGTAAATATTAGCATCGTTATAATTTCATTAAACTCTGTCTAAATATGTAAAGTTAACTATAAAAAACCGAATGGGGGCATGCAGGTGTTATAAAACAATCTGGAAAATGTTTTCCGAAATAACAAAAAGTTACTTACGAGGTCCAAAAAAAAAATGCCTCTGTAGTGAAATAGCGCGTATCAAAATAGCGCGTATCAAAATAGCGCGCTCATTTGAGCGCGTGTTCAAAATAGCGCGTGATCAAAATAGCGCGTATCACAACGGCGCGTTATCAAAATAGCGCGTATCATAATGGCGCGTGTTCAAAATAACGCGTATCAAAATAGCGCGTATCAAAAGAGCGCGTATCATAATGGCGCGTGTTCAAAATAGCGCGTATCAAAATAGCGCGTATTCAAAATAGCGCGTATCAAAATAGCGCGTGTTTAAAATACCGTGTGTTCAAAATAGCGCGCCTTAAAATAGCGCGTCTAAAAATACCGCGTTTTGAAAGATCGCCATTACAAACGTCGCTGTTACAAAATAGTTCGAGTAAGGGGTCTCTTTCTAACATATTTAAAGAAAAAAACTTTCCTGACTTTTTTCCCGGGATACTATAGGGTGTAACCAAACCGAACCGAACCGAACCGATTCAAACCGCACCGAACTGAAATGAACCGAACCAAACCGAAACATTTTTAGTATAGCAAGCCATCAGTTTATTTAACGGTTAAGTAAGTATAACTTATCTGACCTTGGTCAAACTGTTTACGTAAATATACCTAAGCAGACCTGATACGCGCTATTTTTAATACGCGCTATTTTGATACGCGCTATTCTGATCACGCGCTATTTTGATACGCGCTATTTTGAACACGCGCTATTTTGAACACGCGCTATTCTGAAAACGCGCTGTTTTGAAAAGCGCTGTTTTGATACGCGCTATTTTGATACGCGCTATTTCGTTACAGAGCAAAAAAAATAGGTCAAAATCTGATTCTTGGAGATACACACATCACAGATTCTCACTGCGGGCTAATGCATGAGCAAAGGGGACTTTGCCACGTGGGTGGCGCTGGCAGCTGACGTCTAATTGTCGAGTTAATAGGGGTTTCTCAACGTGCCCCTATGCCCAACGAGCCCCGCTCTCCCCTACGTATGAGCCGCGGTCTAGACTGAACCGACTCGACGCCCTACGTAGCATTGTATTACAGACCGTCGCAGACACTCATAGAGAAATGTCTCTGCAGACACTGTGCCGAAAAATCAAGGGGACGCCATGTTTTAGGAAGAACATTGACCAAACAAAGTATAGTTTTTGTGCTAATACAGACCTAAATACGCGGGTATTTTTATGGGATCATAATGGTGTTT